>VZUI01045436.1:0-41840 GCA_013401135.1 Cettia cetti | reverse complement strand
CAAAAAAACAAACAAACCAAAAAAAAAAAAACCAAACCAAAAGCACTCTGATTATCAGGCAGACTCAGTCTATTAATCTGTCTACAAGAAAATACTATAAGAGGAAGGAAAAAAAAGATTTATTCTCCAGACAAACTAAATCAAGACAAAAGGCATAGGAAGGGCTCAAGAAGGGCCCCTATGCCAAACACAAGCAAGATACTCAGTTTAGTTTATCAAAAGGGTAAGAACTTTAAACTAGAGCATGCCCAATACAGTAAACTCTAACAAGCACTAAAGCTGTCTGTCCACTGTGGGGAAAAGGTGAAATGAAGTTGAAAGGAGACCAGATGCCAACAAGATAAATAATTTATGTGTTTGAAGCTTATGGTGCCTCTTTAAACTAGGCTGAGACGATTTAGCAAAAATCCAGGATCAGCTGAAACCTCTTCTCTTTTTCCCTTACAAGGATTCCCAACAAAAGCTGAAACTCACATGGACCGGCATGTTGAAATAATCAGACTTGAAGTTATCAGCCATTTCACCAAAGCTCTGGAGAGTATATTCCCTGACAGCTTGTTCAAATCCAAAGGCCTCTCGGGGTTTGTTGCATTCCTAGGAGACAGAACACAGAAATATTGCTCCCTGCAGCAGACTCTGACACAGTTACATTTTTAGCAAGAAGCCCTGGTGTCCATCTGAGGCCTTACCCAGCACAACATGCTGCCAGTTTTGAGACTTTTCCGGCCGAGGCAGTCGTACCACAACGGAAACAGCCCAGAATTAACGGCACAAAGCTAATCTAACTGTGCAACCCCAGTGCTCCACACTTCTGCTTTCCTGTCCCAAGCTACATTCCATCAGCTACCGCTGCCAGTCACAGAGCACGACTGTGCACAGGATGCTTAAGCAGCCACAGAACATTTCTGCAGACACACTGGATTCAAGCACCTGCAGAATAACTGCACAGGAACAAACCCCCCAAGTGTTTCAGTCTTATCAAGTCAGCAAAACAACAGACTTGACACTCTGAAAATATATAATAGGGAAGAGGAAAACAGAAATTAGAACAGGGCAACAGCCAGCAACAGACAAGGCCCATCTGACAGAAAATCTCCAAGTCTTTCACTGTTCTATCCCCATTCAAAACGCAAAAAATACTGGTGGATATTTCAGCTCCTCTCCCCACTCATTTCTAATGTGTCCTTCTCAGCTCCTTTGGAACTGACGCCATGTTTATATGTACAAGACATATTGGAACACAAAGATGATGTAAAACTATCTGATAGTCAGCCTTTCAGTCAAAGAAACAAGACTGGAAAGGAATTCATCAGTAGTTTCTCTTTTCTTCAAGAGGAACTATCCTTAGACTACTCCCAACATGTATCAAAATGGTTCATAAATGGAGCCTGTGACAGAGAATCTACAACATCTGTGAACACTGTCAAACAATGCTGACCTAAATACATATAAAGAGCCCTTACCCTACCCTTCCCTGCTTCTATTCCAGTACCCTGCTGTAAAATTACATTAAGCATCTGTGCACAATTAACATCTAAAATAAAAACTGAGGCAAAAAGCACTAATGAATACTTGAAACATCTTTCTGCTGTTACTTGCTTACTCTCCAGCACATATTATAGCCATGTGTTTTCTCCTAACTCTTACTTTCAATGTATTTCTAAATTTTTTCAAGCATTTTCTGTATTATTTGCTAGTAAAACTTACCTGGCACCTTATCTTTCCTGGGTTTGTCCCTGCCTGCATATTTTTCTTTGGTAACAATGTATCCCTGTTTTTACTAGCAATAATGAAATTTCTTGAGTTTCCACATTCTTAAACTGTTGCAGCCACTCTATTTACTACTATAGTCTCTAAATTAACTTCATATTACTTTGCTGCATTTGCTAACACTTCTTTACTGCTCTTAAGAGAAAATAAAGAAGTAGGTTAATCCACTCTCTGAGCAGCAGCCCAAAGGGAAAGTTTCATCTCTTCCCTTGCCTGTAGCAACGAATTTCCACCTCTCTTTAAGAAGCATTTGCCTGAGCTAATCTGACAAGCTCATCTCTCAGTGAAGGGTTGAGCAGTGAGCTGATCCAGCTCCTGTGGCTACACAACTCTGCAGACACCATAAAGGATGCAGCAGGAGCCAACACTGCGGCAGGGCACAGGGGAAACGCGCGTACGGACATGTGTGCACAACTGCTCCCTCTGCAAACAACAGAGCCTGCAGAGTGAAAGCCAGCCTCATAATTACAGCTACCAAACAGCTTCTTCCTCTGAATCCTACATCTACCAACTTTATGAGCTTGCAAAATTTGCTTCCTTAAGACAAATACAAAGCAAATCAAAGTGATGTTCCCTGTCTGTTGATCAATCATCTCTTGGAACATGGTAGCTCTTCTTTTTCAAGTAATGAAATTCAACTAGCTTCCACTTTCAGAGCCTGAGCAGTTCCTTTTTTAGACTAAACCAAATCTAAAATAGCTACAACGAAATTCTAAATTAGTTCTTTCACTTTCTGCTACAGTGATATAAAGTCTTTCCAATAATCAAAGCTCCCTGTTATGCCTAAATTTCGTACTTTATTTACTTCATAGTTTACAAAATGCGTCATCATTATGTGGAAACATCCATTATAACCCTAGTTCTCACACTTAGTTTCCCACTACCAGATAATCAAATTAAGTTCCAGCTCTAAAATATACCAAGGTCAAAACTTTAGCTGTCACATGGCCATATAATAAACAAAGGTTATGCCCAAGCTCTAGAAGGAATGTTTCTCTCTCCTTATGGCTCATCCACCAAAATTCAAGGCCCATCTTGACAATATTCCAAAACAAACTATGGAGTCTACATGGATGGATTGCTGAACTACTCTTCTTCTGATTGTTCCAGGTACACATACAAAGCCTCAGTAATTCTTGAATTGTACCTCAGCAACACACTTTGGACACCTCCAGTCACCCTTGGGTACATCAGGAAGAGGAGGAATCAAGCAGAATGTGTGATAGCTGTCATCACATCCATCACACAGCAGCAGTTTATCCTCATTATTTCCTCTGCCACAAAATAAGCAAACATAGAGATCAACCTGTCAGGGAAAAAAAAAAAAAAAAAGTTACAAGAAATTTCTCATCCAGAGTCTGCCTTTCTTAAGCTAAGGAACAAAGGATGATATCCTGAAGTCCAGTATTTGAGCATCAACAGTCTCCTCTGGTTTTTGAGAATGGTAGCTTATGTTTCATCCCCAAAGCAGCACTATGTGGGGGCAGAAGGACTTTGGCTGCTGCAAAATAACTGTGCAGTTCAGTTGGACTGTCTTTTGCTATCTAACTCAAACAGCATCTCCTTCATACTATTCTAAGGCAAAAGAGTAAGTTAGTTTTTAGAACTCCCTCTCTTCAGCCCTCTTATCATGGAAAACAACTTAAACCGAATCTCTACAAGGACTGCATGGCTAAGGAAAATTTCAAAAAGGTATTTCAGAAATATACACATCATCACTTGCAACAGTAGAGTGGTATCTTTGCAAAGAAAAAGAGACAACAAAATCCACAAACCTATAGATTTCAATCTAAAAATTCACAAGGAAGCAAAGGAAACCATATGTAAAGGTACCAACTTCTTTCTCATTTTTCCCAAAGCAAAGGATAAAAAACTCCAAATGAAGTATTAATCCTAACAGCAAACAAGTTTTGGAAGTTGTTCAAGTTGTTCAAGTCTCTCAACAAGAACAACACTGACTGGGAGACATTCTCTGGAGTCAGACAGAAAATCATATGAAGAGTTTTCAAATTTTCTTTGCTCTTACTTTCTGTATTGTGCAAAGAACTTTAATAGAAGCATTTAATATAATACTGAAGAACTGTGACAATCTAAATGAAAAAAGTGGGTATTACTTTATCACTAAAAAATTACCTTATATATAAATTTTTACTAAGGGAACTAACACCTGCTCCAAATTCTGCTACTACTCCCGGCGGCCCCTGGAAACTCAGGCTGTGCATATTTCCTTCACACAGCCCAAAATAACACCAGAAGAGGTGGGGCTGCATTTGGTGGGGTCTGTTAACTTAATCAAGAAGTCACAAAAACATGTGCATTTCAGCTGATTAGGCTCAGGTGGATTAAATGGTTAATGACAAACCCATCTCGAGTTACAGCTGCCTAGTTAAGAATGCAACCTCCTAGCTATGCAATAATATACTACTTAGACTGCTCAGGTTTCTTAAGAAACTATTTTAATAAATAATGCAGCTCTACTCAGAGACCTATCATTTTCTCCTTTAAAAAACATCCACACACTCAGCCTCATGGAATATCTCATCTGTCCAAAGCACCAAACCAGCTGCCTTTGTTGCAAGTACATAGAAGGGGGGGGGTAACTCAGCAGGCACTTCATGTTCTCTTCTCAAAACTTAACAACGCATGAAAAGAGCAATCCTAAGTTTTCTATGGTCTCACTGGTAATGCCTTCTTCTCTCTAAATTCCTATTAATGTATGCAACCTCTATGTTAGCATAAGTGATGATGTGGCACGTATAAAAACTGCAGTGAAATAGATATTCACAACAAGCAGACCTGTGATTATGCAATAACAACAAAAAATACTGCTAGCCATGTAACAAAACAGTGTAAGATTATGATGATACATAACTGTATGCATCCAGGGGAGAGGAGGAGATAAAAAGGTGTATTTTATCTCTCAGTTAGTAATTCACCAAATAAAATCAGTTTCATAGCTAGCTTAAAAAAATATATAAATAAATGATGGAGAAATATACACAAAACTGCACCACAGTATTTTTCAGCCCAATGGTATATGAGGTGAATGCATCACCAGTGCATTTAGGACTTGGATAAGGACTGCTTTCCTTATCCAAGTGTTAAAAAAAAAAAAGTGGAAGCAAATAGTACTATGTCAGAGGATTTCAAAAGATTAGGGTTACAGCAATACAGTTTCAAAACAACAGTTCTGTTGTTACAGCACTTTAATTTTCACTTATAAATACAGGTTAAATTAAAAAAGTAAGCAATTAATAGCACTCTATAAAAAAAAACAAACAAGGGACTAGACAAAATATTTTAATATTAAAGCATAGTTAAAATTATCAAATTTACACGGCCTAGGAAAACCATATACTCAAAAGTAGTAGTATAATTGAAAAAGTTCAAGTCACACAAATCCTAACTTATCTGCAATGGCACAGTAATCATTAAATAGATGTTTTTTTAAATATCCAAATTCTACCACTTTTTCCCCCATATAAACATGTGGTTACTAGAGTCTTTAGGTTGCCTTGGCCTTCCACGGTTGAAATTTAAGATAAGCTTTTGTAAGTGTTCTCAGGCTAAGTGAAAGAAAGGAAAAGCTGAATTCTAAGTGAAGAATCTGATTCTTTGGACAGTAAAAGCACGGATCTTCATTCACGGCTGCACAAACACGTTAAATTACAACACTTTAAAAATAGGAAGTCACGTTCTATGAAAGACATTAAGAACAACAGTGCATTGTTTTTCCACGGACAAACATCAGAGAACTAAACTGATTTATTTTTATAAATAAACTGTTTTGGTTTTCCTATTCAAATTCAAAACAGAAAGACTCAAGATGCGGAATTCCTAAAAACAAACTCCTGAAGTAGTGGAGCACCTCAGAATCTCTTCTAAAGAAAATAAGCAGTATTACAGTAGTTCTACTAAGGGGAGCTCAAACGAAAACTGAACTACTGACAGCATTCAAGCATGTGGCAAGTATGATCAGCAAAAAGCTTCACACTGCAACAGCCTTCCTGTCCAGAAGACTAAAACAAAGGCCTAGAGCACTGTTCTTTCTTCCCCTAACAGCATCATCTGCTGCAGCGTGCATTCATTCATCTGTTTGGAGGGGTAGGGGCTCTTATACAGGAAAACGAAAAATCTTAGAAAATCAACCAAGTCCTTTCGATCAGAAATCCCAGCAAAGGCACCAAACTTACAAAGTTGACAGCGAGAGTTCCTTTGCGCTGCCTCATCTGCATTCCAAACGCTTCTGATCTGGTTCCCTTGCGCCTCCGCGTCACCTCATCTGGAAGTAAAATGAAGTTAAATGCTATTAATATCCCATCAAGATTGGCTTAACTTGTGAAAGCACCACAGATACCCAGCCTGGCACCCTGTCTTTCAGATCAGACACTACTTAACAGTCCAAAGAAAGCAAAAATGTCATGTTATACCTGGTCAATCTAAAATCAACAGGGATTAGGAAAAACATCTTTTGCTTATCCTCACAGGTGATCCCAAAGGCCTCATGAAAAACAGGGAATTAGACGCCTAAGTTGTGCACTTTGCTGGTAGGATCGGCTTCAGTACTTTTAAATCATGCTTTCCCTTTCAGTCAGTTCATGGAACAGCTGCTTAATTGTTATTGTTACTACATAATACATAAAGAGCTGAAACTCTGCCAAGTTATATGAAGCACTCTGTAAATCTCTTGTGAATGAAACCCTAGAATACTTAGCTTTCTTCTTCCAGTTTTGATTTGCCTTCTTCTTAATACTGTCTCTAGAGACATTCAGGAAGATTTAACAGCCTCACTGAAAGCAAAAGAACTCACAGAAAGCAAAGAGCCCAAGATTTAATTACCCTCTTTATCCTTTGCTCCCAATGTTAGTCCCATCATCTTGGGTCCAGCTCCAAAGATCTGCAGCTTCTTTAGTTCAGTGTTTCTACTCATTTCTCCTGACTCTGCCTAAAAATAAAAACAAGACCACATCAGCACAAAACACTAATATTTCCCCTCCAGGTTTCTTCAATTCATTTCTACCCCACTCTCCCAGAATATGTGCTCATCAAAAGAAGCAGGCCTGAAAAGATATGCTTTTCTGTTCCTAAAGGCAACGAACATGGAGTAAATGGAGTAAGAGACAGAATTTTTGCCCCAAGCTTCTAAATTATTTCCCATTTAATATTCCAGATCAACTACAAGAAGTCGCTTCTACACCAAATAAAAGAATAAGGTTTGATATTTTGCAAAAAGTAAGAAATGCAAGAGCAACTTTTTCCAAAATCACTATGATTCAGTCAAGTGCCTGGATTCTAATGCAGTTTCAACAGGATTTCCTTATCTGCTTCCTTGAGTAGAAACATCCACACAAACTAATGAGTTCCTTAAGCTTGGCTGCTTCTGGGCTTATTTGTGATGAAATGTTGTGAGTACACCTCAGATCACAGCAACTCATGTTGCAAGCTCAAAATGAGAAGTAAAAGACCCATTTGGTGATAGCTCCGTGCCCCTGCCAGCGATGTTTCCAGAAGTGTTCTGCTCAAATGAACTTCTTCCTGTTACCCATTACTGACCTACCTCCTTTTCCCACATCACTGCCACTAATCTAACAATAAAAAGAAGAAAATAATCTGCTTTTATCTGCAACACAATCACCTTGGCAATTTTCTTTATGCTGCTTTCCTTATACTTTGAAAAATCTCTCTGATGTGGTACAGAAGGCCACTACCTTCTCACTGTTAAAAAACTTCCTCCTGAAATTCACAGATCTTAAAAGATCTCAGCAAGCCTATCAGTTTTGAAGGTGGGCATGTAATTTCACAGAAGTTATTCTTCAGTTAACTTCCTGATGATACTTTATCTGTTATTTTTCAAAGTTATGGCCTGGTATCTCATGCCTGTCCCTTGGGGTGACATGCCATCAAAGTTTTTAATCAATTATTTAAAAAACAAAAAAAAAAATTCTTCCAAAATAGTGTTTAACATAAGTTTTAAAACATTTGCAATAAACATTTAAAAAGATGATTTTTCTGCCTAAATCAGTTGTTTTTCTTCCTTCCAGAAGACCTTTGAAGATACAGTTTCCTATGCATTATTACTCTAAGGAATTTTTAGTGATATTTACAGTCCCTGTTCCCACTGAACTGTGTATGCATTATGCTAACAGGCATCTTTCCAACCTAATTACTGCTGATATTCTAATTTTCAACATTTATATGTTGCTATTAAATTATTTTCACTTTGTATGTGACTAACTTTGTAAGTCTACTGTGCAACTGTGCAAATTTTTCCTCACCAATTCCTCACTTTTTGGCTAACAAGCCATAAGGAAACACACCCAGAGACTTCCTAGTCCCTGATTTTCCTTTTGAAATTCATTCACAACTCAACCATTCCTCTACTAATAGAACCTGACAGAATCAACCCACATATTGCAGCACAGACATAATTTCAACAACAATCTCCTCAATTTCTCCTACTATTGTGACCAAATCAAGTTTTCTCAATGAGATATCAAAATTAGTTCTATTATCATATTTTCTAAAAGTAAATCATTAACATGCAGCAACAAAATTTTACAGCTTAGTTTAAAATACATTACCCAAATATATTTTCATAACTCCATTGCTCAGATTTACTTGGATACCACTAAACCTTAGTGGATGAAATGCATTCATGCTCAGGTGGAAAAAGCTACAGAGTTTTGAAAAAAATCCATTTGCATATTGGAAGATGAATTTTTTCTTAAAATCAGGTTCCTATGTAACCTCATGAACACTGACAGGATATTGACACTTAAGGTGTAAATTCCAAAGGTATTCAGAAGCCCCACTGAACATTTTTTCTGCTGTGTCCATTAAGACTGTAAAAAACCTCAAAACTGTGAGGTGGCAGGGAACCAGCAGCAAGGGTGCATTCCTTCCCATTTTCTCACTGCTAACAACACAAAACTCCAGCTCACTTTTGCATAATATTTTCTCTACCTAAGTGAAATGAACTTGATTAAACTATGACTCTATTCTTGTCTCCTCTTTTTCCTGAAGGATACAGACTGTCTTTTACTTTCCCAACTGAAAGTACAACCCTAAGGCTTTTCTTGTATATGGGCCAAGCCCCATAACATGATCCAGTTACACCGGCTTCACTCACTATTCTCTCGTCTCATCCCTCATCAACTCTCAAACACTTTGCATCCCCACTCCTCCACCCCCAATGCACAAGACTACAATGGTTACAACCAATAATCAAAATATTAACATGTTTAGGGTATTTGTCAGCATCTCCCAGAGTAATTTTGTTTCACAGTTACTCCCATGGAAAGAAATCTTTCAAGTGAAAAAAACCTGAAGCTTACTTTCTTGCGTTATTCTGCAATCATAAAGAAACTTGAAAGCAGATACAGTACTTAAATTTTTTTAAAGGAAAGTCTCTGGACATTAAGTTAATATCCTTTGAGAAGATGGCACTTTTTGTTCCAGTACTGCAATTCTTTATCAGAAATCACCGTGACATAACCTTGTTAGACAAATCCCTTGTCAGCTAAAATACATGAACAGATCATCTGTGAAGATACACTACGCTTTTCTGAGAAAGTATTCTCAGAAATAAATTTAAGCTTTCCTTAAGGATAATTCTCTTTTCCTAATCTGAATTAATTTACCTTCTATTGCAATTTTCTTTACGAGCCTTTAGGAACTCAGCTGCCTTTTTCCAGCTCTTATTTGTCAAAGCTTTCTTCAGAGAAGACAGAATAAAGCATTAAGTTTATTTTCTGAACAGAATCTCTCACCATCTAATTATTCCCTTCCTAATCAGAGACAATGTTTTCAACTGATACTTGATTACAGTATCCAAAGATTCTCAAGCCACTCTTCACAGAGGAGAACACCCATTCCCCATCTTCCATTTTTCACGTTCTCCAAAAATCCTGAAATTTGCTTTTTCAAAGTCTCTCACCCCCTTCTACTGCTGAGGATGTTTGTCTGTTTCAGTAATTTCTGATTACTATAGTTATACTTTCTTATTCATTGCCCATTCTAAGGTAAGTTATCTGCAAGAAGATGCAGAGGATCTTTGGAAACTACTTCTAGCACTTGGAAAAGATCTATGGAGCTGCAGAGGCCTGTGGAATTGTCCATGCTCACTAACCAGGCATTGGACTACTGGCACACTACGCACAAATCATTCAGATGTTTCAGCTAGAGCAGAATGACATTTATTCAGTAGGTTTTTTACATTACTTGCATATTACCTGCTCTCTAAAAATTGTTTAGACAACCTCTGGTCCAATTACAGGGATACATTTCTGACAACAAACCGAGTCGTGGCTACAATAAAAAGGTGCACTGAAATCTGGAACAATGTCTCCATGTTCTCAGATATTTATTTACACTGCAACCATTTCTGGCTACTGAGGAAAAATATGCCTCTAAATGCTCCTCCAGGGATGACTTAAGATAGTTATACACAGCTTTCAACACAGCCAAAATCTACCTCTCCTGTCTGTGCAAGTAGGATGAGCTTTTCCTGTATTCAAGAACTTACTTCAACTATTTTAAAAACTGTAATACTTAAAAGATAACTTGGCTACAAGTCTAATAAAAAGCATTTAAATATATATACATTTTTTGCAGATGATCTAAATAAAATGATCTCTTACTTCTGAATTGCAGGCCCTTTAAACAAAGTAAAACAGCTTTACAGTGCCAGGATCACCAAAGAATCATCTTTCCAAAATGGAGAAATGACAAGTACCATTATCCTACTGAAATCAGCAGGAAAAAAGCTCCCACAGGACCTTGATAAAACAGTGACACTTTTACACCATGTGCGAGAAAAAGGACATACTGGCATTTGGCCATAAGATTCATTCAAATCCAAAGAAGAATTCCACATAGCAAACAGCAGCTGAAGTCCATGCAGCACTCTCAGATTTTCTGGATAGCTCACTACCAACACCTTGTTTGAGAGACCTGGGAAGACCAACAAGCCTGGGACTGTTTGGGTGATGCACTGCTATAAGGCTGATAAATAACTTCAAGTCAGCTTTAGCAAGCTGAGAAAACACACTAAAAAAGACAATTCAGTCTAAATCATCAGGGAAGAAAGTGAAAATTTATAAAGGATACTCAAATGCCTTGGTGACAAGAAAGGTGCATTGTGGGAAAAAAAAGGCAGTTAAAGAGCATTTTAAAAAACTTTGTGGTGCTGGAGCTAAGTCTAGAATGGCATGAAGCAAGTAGGAATTTGGCTGCATACAAATCCAGCTTTCGCCCACACTCTGCTGATGAGCCAGCAGGGAGCCACCAGACTTCATGAGAAAAGCCTCAGGATGCTGCCTGCAAGGACTATCTCTGTCAAAAGAGGAAGGCCTGATTTAAATAATGCAACAGAGCCATCAGGGCAATGGCAACCCCACAATTATTTCTAGTAAGACCGCATTTTAAATGGTGGTGATTAAGCCTTAATTCAGATTTTCTCAGGGGCTCAGGGGTACCTCCCAGGATGTCATATCACCTACTCAAATACCAGAAATTCCTATAACAGCAGTAATTCAGAAGGAAGGAAACTGCTTTTCAGCAGAAAATCTGTAGAACTCCTGTACAGTTCCAGCCATCACTGATCATCTCCTCCTCATACATCTGTTTCAGTTCTTCAGAAGAACTGCCTGCCCAGCTTGAGATAGTTACACCCACCTGCAATTCCACAATTAACCATTACCTACACATATTTTCATTTATGTCATTTAGAGGCATATTTCAAAAAGGTTTTAGAACTTGGCACAAGCAGCTTTGACACCAACCCACAAACAGTTTTCTGTCTCATCTTCACAGACACATTCATTACCAAGGTACTTAGGCCGCTCGTCAGAAAACAAAAAGCAGCTTCTAGAAGTTTTGACACAAACAGTGCATCTGCTGTATCAAACCAGGTCTCAGAGTGACAAACTTATCTGGATTTTAGTTAAATGAAAACTGCTTCCCAGTGGTGCTTCTGGGCAGGCTCCCACAGCCACAGGCTGTTGCACTGGTGGGAGAAGTAAGTGTTCTCTTTCTGTAAGAGCTGATTAACAGGAATACCTGGGATTTGACACGCCTGGTTCTCTTCAGCATAACATTCATCCTTGAAGCCTGCTTTGGGGAAGCCTGGGCATCTGAGCTGAGGTCCTCAGCCTCCACTTTTTCCTTAAGATCCAAGTTAGGCTTTTGGATGCCCTAGAAGAGCAGAACACAGGACACTGTGTTGGTCAGGCAGTGCTAATCATTCCACAGCCTGTGAATCATTCTGTTTGCTAAGAAACAGGATGAGTGAAGTCACACAGTATTACGTACACCATTTGGAAAAGAAGCCAATAAATTCATTCACCCTTCAAATAAGAAAACTGAATCCCAGATACCAGGTTATCAAAAGAAAAACAAACATTTCCAATTAAGCTTATCATCCTTTGCCTTGTTTTCCTTCTCAATACAGTTGACTTCAGTCCTATAAAGAAATGCCAGAAAGTAACTACACAAGGCCACGTCACAACTTCTAGCACTATTCTGTCACAGATAACTACGAGGGTGGCTGCAGCTTTGCTCCTCACAGCACTGACCCCACGTCCCAGCTGCACAAGGAGTAAGCAGCACAGTGCTCTGTGTGCCCTGTGTGTCCCCCCTGCACAGTGTCTCACCATGAGGCTGACCCCGGACTGGAAGAGCTCGTAGGGATACAGGATCCGCTCGTAGTGAGACTTGAGCAATGACCCCGTGCCCTTTCCCGGCAGGTAGCCAAGCCGACTCGCCACTTTAGACCACTTCTTCTCTTTGGTCACTACTTCAAAGCCTCCTTTGTTGGCAACAATCTGAAATGCATAAATAAAAAGTTAAGGGGTTTGAGCTGCTCTCACCAGCTTGCGTAAAGCAAGAACCAATTAAACCAACCAAAAGTTAAAAGGTTCCACGAAAGGCGACAGAATCCTGAAGTTAGCTTTCGTTTCCCAAAGAACTAGTCCTTTAATAACAAAGCACTTACTTACTCTTATTGCTTCATATATTTAATGGGATTTTTAATTTACCAGCAAATGAAAATTGCATACTGTCCTGGACAGGAGGACTCCAACAGTTAAGGTTTATGATGTGCTGGAAAAAATACAAAATCTACCATAAGAACAAGCTGAAAAGTTAACTCTCACCAGACTTGTACTCTGCTGTAAAACACAAGTCTGGCCAGCAATAAAGCCTGTTCTAACGGATCACAGGCAGAAGGGAGTGTTGGAGCACAGAACGCCCACAAAACTCTGAAGGGAAGAGACTGCTATAAAATGAGGGAAAAGTGAATTTACCTTCCAACTCAGCCCAGTTATTACACATGACTTCAATCGGTTTGAAACCAGTAATTCACATACAGAACTATCACTGCTTACATCTATATGTATACAGAATTTAAAACAAGACCATTTGCCAGCAAGCAATGATCATAACAGCATATGAGTTGCTTCCTCCAACACACAGGCCACACTTCCCCTGCCTCTATTCCTTTTAGTTTCACTGCCAAGCAACTTAAAACACAAATGGATTATATTTCCATTTATATTATTGTAAGACTAATATCATTTTTACAGCAATGTAGTTTTGCATTGCATTTTTTTACACACGAGGACTAAATTTCAAGCTTAATGTTTCACAGTGGTGGAAGCCTCAAGGCAAAAACATTTTGTTACTGGAGTGAAATTTATGATTTGCTTGTGAGGCTGAGGTAAGCTGAGAAGTCTAACTGACAAATTCGTTAATTTAGTTTCTCCTATAATCACACAGAGTTACACTTAAACAATAATCATTATTTTTGCTTGTATTTGCACAAAAATTCTAGGAAAACCTTTTAAATTGAAACCATTCCTAAATTTCAAGTTATCTTTAAAACTTCCAGGAAAACTTGTTTTCTAAAATTATCTATGCCTGAACAACGGCTAAAGAAGCCAGTAACGAACCCAATCAACTCAGAGCTGCAAATCTACAGCCAACTGAAAAGTTCCAGCTGATTACAGTGACCCAGACATTTTCCAGTTCCCCTCTGATATTCTGCATATCCCAGTAAGCCACCATAAACAAGAGAAAAAAAAATATTGAAAGACATTTTATCAGCTTTTCTCTGCATTTTATCAGCCCATCCACACTTTCCAAAATACTTGACTTTCTTTAAAATATACTCAGGTCTTTACATTTGTACTTACCTAAGAGAAATAAATCTTGATGGGGAATGGAAACTGATGCTCTAACCTAGAAGCACTAGAACTACCAGAACTTCGGTCTTTTCCCTGCAAGAAGAAATCTACCTATTTATATTTATTAGCAGCTAAGTTTATAATGGTACATATATTTTGCCAGCGCAAAACCAAATTCCAACAGATGTGTGCAGTTTGATGTGCTCACCAAACGTAACTATAGAAATACTCATTTCTAGCCAGCCTTACGCCAAGTCTGTTTTGGAAATTAAACTAAGGATTCCTGAGGTTGAAATTATAAATTTTCAAGGATATATGTTCATAAAAACCTCTGCTGGAAGAGAGGAAGGAGAAATTGCAACAATTGATTACAGAATTGTTGACCAGAGCTGAACTGCAGACAGGCATACTGCTGCCTTCTCGAAGAACCCCTCAAACTCCTGCAGCTCCACCACATGTAAAAATGAAGAACTAAAACTCCTGATGGCCAGCTGACATCAGGACATTCAAGCTACAGAAGGTAATAAATACCTGCTGTATGGAATCCAGCCAATCCAACCAAAGGTAACTAATTTAAATACATTGTGACACGTTTGCCACAAACATTCAAATTAGAATTTTTTTTTCACTGTATTTCTTCCCCTTATTTAATCTCTGGATTAATGAGATTAGTGCTGTAACACAAGCCCTTCCTGTTGCTTGGCTTCTTGAGCTTGAATGAAAACTGAAATCCCCGTCTGCCCAAGGCCTACAAGTACTTACCTTGCTCAGACCATAGAGATCCAGTATTTTTCTCTCAACCACAGGGATTTTTAAATTAGATCCTTGGAGCTCCCAAAATTTTGCTAACTGATCCAAGAAGTCCAGTTTCACTCTTGTCATTGCCTGGAATCAGTAAAGGTAGACAGTCAGGTATGTTCAAAACCAAAGATGGCAAAATTTTACAGTCCTGAGAGAAAACAAAGTAAGTTTTTATAGTGTTTCCACTTTCAACATGCAACTTGGCAGGGGAGGTATTTCTTTGTCACATAAAAAACCCCCTAGAAATAGAAACATTGTTAAAATGAAGGATCTTTACAAAAAGAAAATTACACGTCCTTTCTCTCTGCATTTAAGACCCTATAAATTAAATTCCTACCCAATAATTTCTTGGTCTTAAAGGAAGACGCAAGCTTATGAAAGAATCAGCATTTCAGCGAGAAACACAGGAACAATTATTAAAATATACATTGGTGGGGAGGAGGGGAATTACAAACAGTTTTTATACATGCCTTAACCACAAAGGGCCTCCTCCCTGCAGTATTTCTGGAGTACTCGAATCACTTTCCATAAGGAGACCCATTTACAAGCTAAATGACATTTTGGTAAGTGAACAAAGCAAGCCTTTGAGAAATGTTGTAGAGAAAAGGAAAAACCAGGACAGAATGGAGGTCATAATGCTTTCAAGACAGCTCACATAAGTTCTTAAATCATAAAATTAACCAGCCATAATAAGCCTATAAAAAAATCATTTTAAGGCCTAAAAGGCATTATCATGACAGTATGAGGTAACCAGAAGCATCAGAGCAGCAGTAAATATTTTAAGAGGAAAAAAATCATTGCCTGTGGAGCTCTGAAGGCTAGACACTGGCTGCTCTTACACCACACTACTTGGAATTCATTTTAGACACTTCCAGATGAATGTGGAAAACTCCTGTGGTTATTTTGGGTAATAAAATAAAAACCAGATTTTTTTCAAAGCCAGGGAGAGTAATTTTATACAAACTCTGCCACTGCCAAGTATACACTGATGTGGTCTATGGGCTTCTAAAGTGCCCCCACCCAGAAACCGGCCAAGATGCAAATCTCAAGCAGGGAGACCTCTTGCTTTCAGTGCAAACGCTAAATTATACCAACGGTGGAAAAGCTCACCTCCAGTTCGTTCAGGCGCTGAATTCGTGGAGTGAAACGAAAACTTTGTACTTCACATGCAAATGGAGGCTGCCAGTCCTAAACAGAGACAGAAAGACATTTTATTGTTTCCAGAAACTTCTCTGAAAAACGTGCAAAACCAAACACCCTAATAATGCGTGAGTAAACAAGCTTCCAACAGTAAATTAGTTTCTCAGAACAACTGGTGATATCATTTTCCAATTTTAAGACATTTTTATGCTTATACAACAATGTTCCTCCCACCATATTTTAGCTTGAAGAAAGATCCTCACAGACTCAAAAATGTCAAAGAAAATATGGTTCAAAGCATCTCAGTATGCATTACCTCATGCTAAGCTTAAACACGAGATATACTCTGTAGCAGATCGGTTAGTTATTTACTTCAAAGAAAGAATCCATGTATCTTGCACACTGAAAAATCTTCAGTGTCAACAGCAACAAAGACTAAATCAGACACATTATAACAGATCTAACATTTTTCTTCTTGTCTACAGTCATTTCAATAAAGACAAGATCACCAGTCAGGAGCCATATTCTTTAACAGGCATGGAGCCTTAAATAATGATTTTCTCAGCAATGCCAGGGGTTGGTGCAACCACAAGTGCCTCCCATCCCATCTCTCAAAACTGTGTTAGGACACCAAAACAAGTAATCCAGCTTCTCAGCACTTTTTACCAAAGCTTCAGTTACAGCCGACTGTCTACCTGGCAGCGACTGCTCCAGAGAAAGGACATGCCACCACAGGTGGACAAGCCACACAAAACCTTTTACTTGCTCTGCTGCAGCATGTAAAGACCCCAAGCACAACCCTAAATATTTACAACTTCTAATAAAAAAAAAAGGGCAATATATCAGTCAGCTTAGTATGAAATGTTCGATTTAGCAATTATTGCAGGTTGCAAATCAACCCAACACACGCGCCCTGTGAAACCCTGCAAGGCAAACAGCTCAGCAGTCCCAGAGAAACACAAATGCATCCAACGGCCAGGAACGTTCCAGTTATCCTCAATGAACAGGTTCTGGATCTGTTCCTTGGGGCCTCACAACCTGAGCTATGCAGCTTATTTTAGAAAGGGCAGCCCCTTGGAGGTCAAGCTTTCACCATGTCATTAAACCAACTAAACACATGCCGAGAACCAAAACAGGTCAGGAGAGAAAGAACCGTGAAATCCAACCAGCAACCCCCAGACCCACGTTGTTCTCAGTTACACACATTCTTTCCAGGTTTTTATCTCTCTCACTGTTTTCAAGTCTCTTATTAACATCTGCGTTTGAAGTTTATTTGTACTTTAACAATTTAGTGAAGTAAGTGCCTTTTGCCAAGCTGCCTGATGCCCTCTCTGTGATGACCTGCCCTGCCAGGTCACTGGGCAGGCGACCGTAAGGAAGAGAGACTAAGCTGCTGCCTCCTGAAAAGCTGTGCACAAACGTGATGCCCTACACGAACAGGTTGCCTGTCCTCCTCTAAACGGTCTAAAACCTATGTTTACAAACAGTGATCCATTACGAACAAATACCCTTCCTTCTCCCTCTTCCTCGCCCGGAGCAAACGCCCGATTTCGCCTACAAATCCTTCCCAGCTTTCACAAGCCGACTGCTGGCGTTTTGTTAACAATAACAGCGCGAAGTCCCGGGCACGGCCATGCACTATTCGTTTCTCAGCTGCTCCCAAGCAGCCTCTACAAAGCCTCGCTCGGAGGTCAAAGCCCCTACAGGTTCCTCGGCTCCCTGGCACGGCCACCGCGGCCTATGGAAAGCGACACACGAAACCCCGAGCGGGTACGGAGCGCGGGGGAAGGGCCTGCCCAGCTCCTCACGTCCTCCGCTCGGCCACCGAGGGCCTGGCCGCGCTCAGACCGGCCGGCGCACCCCAGGGACGCCCCGGGCGCAGCCTCCAAGGCGGGCGGTACCTTGGGGGGCCGGATCTTGCAGATGCCGGTTTTCTCGGCCAGGCCGCGGATGCGGCCGATGAAGCCGAGCGGGTCGCTGAACTCCTCCCAGCTGGGCTCGAACACGGGGCATTCGGGCGGCGGCACGAACTCGGCCGCGTAGCGCGACCCGACGCCCCCCGCCATGGCCGCAGGGGGAGGGGGGCGCCGCCGCCGCCGGGAGCGCAGGGCGAAGGGGAGGAGAGGGGCGGCCGGGGGGCTCAGGGGCTGGGCCAGGGACCGAGGTGCATCCCCCGGCGGCGCTGCCGGGCGGGGAGGCGGGACCTGCTACCGAGTGCCGCTGTCGCCGTCCCGGCCGGGGCCGCTCCCCCCACCCGAGCCCCGCTCCTCGCGTTCCGGCCCGCCGGAAGTGACGCGTCTTTCTAGGCCCTCCCCGGAAGTTTGCACACGTTGTCTTCCGATCCAAAAAGTAGTCCCTCCTCCACGTTTCTTCAGATGAGGTAGCTTCCGCGCCCGCCGCTCTCGGAAACGCCTCCGCGACAGATTCCAGCGCAAATCCGCCCCGTCCGCCGCCCCTCAAGACACTGCGCGGGGCAAGAGGGACCGGGGACCGGGGAGGGCGGGTCCGCGGCCACTTCCGCCGCGGAGGAATGTGCGACGAAAGCCAAACCATTCACTTCCGGTTCCGCGGGGCCGCGTCGCCCATTGTCTGTGCCTGACGTCAGGAGCGCCTTGGAGGCCACGCCCCCTGAAGGGCCCGCCGCCGCAGGCCCCGCCCCTGCCCTCAGGAGCCGCCGGTCGGTGGCGGTGGAAGCGGCGGGATGGGCCGGGCAGCGCTCGGATCCGCCACTGCCACACCGGCCCTGCAGGGCCCCATCCCCAGCAGGCACGCCGTGTGCCCCAGAGCCTTGTCAAAACGCTCCTGGAGCTGTGGGTGCTGACATAAATCCCGAGGCAGCCCTTTGAAAGAGTTCCAAATAGGAGTGACATGACAAAAAATGAGTAGTCCTAAGAAGTGTATTTTAACACAAGACCATAGAATGGTAAAAAGCATAGAACCAGATTAGCAATTCCTACTGTCTCTTAAATTTTTACGATTTAACCTCATTTTTTTCTGTTCAGAAACAACAGATGATCGTGAAAATCCCTCTTTGATGCAATTAATAACGGTTTTGAGTGCCATGCTGAGGACAGAACTAGTTGCATCAGTAACAGATGTGTTCAATGCACTTCAGAGTAGGAATTAGTAAATGTCAAAAGCCAACAGACAATGAGAAACCTGGAATCAAGATGAATATAGATGCAGGCCCTCCACTCATGGTACTGTGGGTTACCCCAGGGACACTATTTTAGTAATAAAAGTGTTATCAATGAGTTTAAAGTTGATTAAACTGTCCTAGACAAGTTCACTATCCAATTATCAGATATTAAATATACCATATACCATAATATAGATAATATATATCAATTAATTATACATAATATATGAGATGTTGTATAATTATATATTACACATGAATACACGTAAAAATAATAACTATAGTATATAACAACAACAATATATAAAATACATCTAATATATACAATGTAGGTTACGGAAATTGCGTACATTCCGTAGCTATACGCAATTCACGTACGCTACGTAAGCTACGCACCCAACGAAGGGGCGGGCGCAAGTTACGAAAGTGACGCAAATTACGTCTTACGCAATTTACGTAAGTTTCGCGATTCACGTTCGGTATGCAACTTGCGTAAATTACGTGCATCTCGATATTTACATAAATTACCTAACTGACGGAAATGGTGTAATTTACATAAATTGTGTAATCTACGTGAATTGCGAAGTTTTGTCAGTGGGATAGCGATGCTGCTGAGAACGTGAACAAAGTCTTTAATAAAATTAAAGCAATAAGCAGTAGGAGGAATTTATGATAAAAATACAAAGATAAATGGAACTGGCAGAGATAGACCAAAACCACAGAAACACTGAAAATGTGCTTGGTGTTACAAGTTGCATACTTAAGATTTTAAAGCAGAGACAAAGAAGGACAAAAAACATTCTTAAGACCCTGATAAAACCTTCACTACCATCTGCAGATAGTGGAAGGCTGAAAGTCAGAAGATGGGTATAACATCCCTTTTTTTTCAAGGGCTTAACAATCACCATTTTCTTTGACAACACCTAATACCCAGAGTATTTTTATTTCCATGTAATAGAAAAGCAAGGCTGGCATTAGTATAAATCGGTGCCATTATACAATAATGTTTTATATGAATTTGACACTGATTCTGAAGGGGTTTGAAGGTATTTTTGAGGTTTTATTCTGGAGCCATGGTGAATTTTTGCTCTTTTCTTCAAAAAGTGAGAACACTTGGCCAGTGGAGGGCACTCCCCTATAACACAGGAGATCCAGAAACTCCCATTTCAGCTTTCCAAATCCCATTTGTCATTTCAGCAAGCTTACTTACAAATGTCATTTATCCGCATCTGAATTTCCCCAATCTTACACTGGCAGGTTTATTAGCCCCACTAAGAAAAATCCCTACTGTACTTAAACATCCGTTTAATGAGAAATTTAACCAAAGGCTCAGCTTGGCTTGGTGGTTACACTCTTCTGGAAAGCAGACTATTGTGGCAGCCCAGTGAAAGCTATCAAAATAGAACTGAATGCATATCATCATGTAAACCTCTGCGCAGCAAAACTGCCCGATCTGATGGAAAAAGTTTGATATGAAAAGTTGCTTTGGAAACAGAAGCTCCTACAAAACATTTTCTGTAATTGATTTTTTTTTTCCCCTTAATCAGTTTTCTAATAATTTCACAGAATTTTAAAGTGTGAATAGAATTTTTCATGGCAGGGGTGTGAAGGGCTGCTGCTGTGCCCACTGCCCTGGGGAGCTTTCCCTGATACCCAACCTAAACCTGTCCTGGCACAGCTTCAGGCCCTTCCCTCACGGTGGGTCCTGTTGCTGGTCACCAAAAACAGATAAATAAATGCCTCTCCTTTTCCCCCACAAGGAAGTTGCAAATCGTGATGAGGAAGAACCTCATGGTTTCGTAAGTAAGCCTTTTTTTTCCCTCGTCATACAGAAAGTTCATGTCTTTAAACAACGTATTAAGGTAAAAAAAACCCAAAAAACAAACAAAAAAAAAAAAAACAAAAAAAAAAAAAACAAAAAAACCCCTCTGGCTTATTACTGAGCAAATTGGTTTTTTCTCCAGCACACTTCATAAATCAGGAAATCGTTTGGTGCATAAATGGCAACACTACTACTAGGTACTACTGGGAATACACGAGGAGGATGAGGACGCTAAAAGGCATCGGGATGACCTAAAGAACACATTCAATTCAGCCAGAATTTGAGCCAGTAACTTCTTGCGGCCGCTTGCGAAGGCCAGACCATTTCCAAAGAAAAGGGGGCGTTTACTTTGCCCTCACAAAGGCAGGGTCCATAAGCGCAGGCCCCGTGCCCCGGCCGCGCACGCGCCAGGGGCCCTCCGCGCGCCCGGGACCACAACTCCCAGAGGCGCCGGCGCGGAACCGCTGCCGCTCGTGTCGCGAGCGCTGATTGGCGCAGGCAGTCGGCCCCGCATGAATGCCTGTCTGTGATTGGGGGAGGCGGCGGGGGCGGGGCGTCGCGCCGTTTAAGCGGCGGCGGGCGTGCCGTGGCTGTTGCTCTGCCGTTAGGGCTGTGAGGCGGTGGCGGCGGCGGGACCCCCATCCCGGGACTTCTATCCCGCGGCTTTTCCAGCGGGGCTCCCGCCGGCCGCCCGCCTCCACCCGCCTGCCGGGGTGCCTGAAGCCGCTGTCCCCCGCCTACGGAGAGCCGACGCTCCGCAGAGGCGCGATGAGCGGAGCGGACCGCGCTGCGGAGACCCCGCGCAGCGCAAGGTAGTGCGTGTGGGGGTGCTCCTGCTGGGACACCGCGGCTCCCGGAGCCCTTTCCTTACTGCCTGGTTTGCCGTAGGGCACCGTTTGGTCTGCTCCTGTGCCTGCTGTGCGCCCTTGTTCCTCCATCTTCCCCTACTCTGCTGCTCTACTGTTCGACAGTAAAGGGCTCGCCTTATGCCTGGGTTGCCCCTTTCCTTCTAGTGTTATTTCTCTAAGTGTGTTGTTTAAGGCGTCTCTGGTCCTGTAGCAAGCTCCTGCACGCAATACTTACACTTTCGCGTATTTAATGCTTTCCTACAGTGCCCAGAGTTTTCATGGATGTGCGCTGTGGTTCTGATGCACGCAACTTTGGTGAGTGGCTCCATAAAGGTCACCATTGCCACAGTGTCACCTACTAAATCACTTTCTCATCAAAATTCCTGATTCTCCAGGACCAGATTCTGAACTGTGTTTTCACTAAGCAGCTCTTTAGTCAAGAGGCTTCTTAACTTCTGTTATTCATAGTATAACGTACAAAAACATGTTTGTCATGTCAATATAATAATGAAAAGAACACTTTCTGAGGTTTGGTTTTTTTTTAACTCTGCAGCTCTATTTGCAAATTTGGTGCTTGTTTGAATGCGCTACATATTGTTTTGAGGAAAAATACAGTATGTTATTATACATATCCTTGATTTGATTTATATAACATTGACTTGCTTTCCATGTAGCACTTCAACATAAGAGTCAAGAACTTGGCAGCTTCTATTTCAGTGTTGAGGGTGGACAAGCTATATGAATAAGAACATCAAGTACACCAGAAAGAAAAGCACATAGATCCTTAGACCTACACCTTAAATTATAATGACTGGTGCATCAGCTGGCCTGAATTGTCATCTTTATTTGATGGTCTTTCTTTAGTGTTTTTCTCTCTGGGCGTCAGGTAGTGACTGTCACAGATTGTTTTCCTGTTTATTTCACAGTGGGTGCTGCTTCTAATTGAACAGCAATGGACTTCTTATCTCCTGAGGTCTGTCCTTCTATTCTTTTTCTCCTCTTTTCATGGTCATCTTCCCCAAATAACGTATGAGGCTTTGCTTCCATAACAACTTTTTTATCTTTTCCATTAGTTGGGCTCTCCTCCACAGTGCAATACACCTGTAGGCCGCTCTTTATCAAAGTTCTTGGTTCTCCTACGTGCTCTGATCTTCTGTTAATACCTGGAGAACAGTCAAGCTAATCTGTGTTTTAAACTGAATCTGTGTAAAAATTTAAAATCTTTTAAGCTCCTTTAGAGAGTGTTTTAGTTTTCCTATCTGCAGCTTACATGTCATGAGAGGCTGTTTCTCTCCAGGCTGCCAACCCCCTGTGCCTCTTCCAGATCTGCGGAGTCGTGGGCCCCCAGCCAGGAGGACTTCACCCCTGTGCTGTCGGTCAGCGAGCGCCTGGGCCGCCTGCAGCCCTCCCATGAGCTCCTGGACTATTACCGCAAGAAGATTGCTGACTTCGATGAGGAGCACGAGGAGCTGATAAAGAGGCTGGAGAAGTACAAACAAACCTATGATGAGCAGGTTAGCAAATGGGTTTTTGGAACAGTGATGGACTACAAGCACAAGCTTAGTATTTTTTTCAGTTGAAAACTCAGCGCAGAAACTCTGGGATTTACCAGTAACATGGAGAGGTAGAAAGAAATAAGTTGATTTTAAAATCTAGGTGTCTGTCCTCTGTCAAATCAAACAGAAGCGTGCCTGTAGGATATTCTTCTAAAGTCATTATGGCTTGGTTATATCTTCACAGTGGGAATTTTGCTTTTTTTTTTTTCATATAAAGGCCTGAGCTTAGATGCTCATTTCTCATGTTGTCCAGCTTCTTTCCTTTGCTTCTTGTAGTGAAAGAATGCTCCTTTGTCCCATTTTAATAGGCCTTGACTTATGGATATAACTCATATTTACTGCAGTGGAATTCATAAGCTTGGCCATAAGCTGTTAAGCAGAAATCTAAAGATTTGCCTTTTAAGAGGAAGAAATCTTACAGAATATCTGCAAGATATGGAGTGCTCTGATATGGGCGGTAGCATTTATCTGCCTAGCAGTCATCTTTGTAATTGTGGCTGGTTCTTTGGTAATAAAATAGTCACTTCTGAGGTGATTGAGGTGCCTCCTCAAGCACTGGCCATGCTTGAAGCAGCCTGAGAGTCCTTGGGGAAGTATGTACTGTACATCTTACTGTCATGTGGGGAAAAAGAGGGGCAGGTTGCAAAATAATGCTTTTTTCATACAGGAATGGTTGGTAGCTTCCTATACCAGGTGGAAAAAATGAAACATAGTCACTAGCTGGATTTCTTTCTGCTTAGCTTTACAGATATTTATTCTTCAGTGATTTATCAAAAGTAAATGCTGTTACAGAGGCTTTGCTCAGTTTTTGTTGATGTCAGACTCCCTATACCTGCTCTGAGCACTAGTGTGGAAGTACAACCACACAAGCCGAGGCCTTATTTCACTGTTGTGTAGTGGCAGTGATTCTCAGGGCTCTGAACTCCCAGCTGAAACATTTTAAAATATTATTTCCAATACTACCCTCATCTGGTCAAATATTATAGGAGAATAAAATAATTCTTGAGCTGGCTGTTCTGTGCCAGTTCACAACTCAGAGCACAAGCAGTTTGAAGTTTGTAAGTGTTGTTGAGTGTTCAAGTACCTCTTTCTCTCCACCCAGCACCAGTTGCAGTGGGAAGTCCACCACTTGGAAGAGGAGATTGCAGAGCTGCAGAAGGCTTTGAGTGACATGCAGGTGTTCCTCTTCCAGGAGAAGGAGCAAGTCCTTCGCCTGTACTCGGAGAATGACCGGCTGAAGCTCAGGTGGGCGGCGGCGCTGCCAGCGGCGTTCGTGCACTGTGCTCCCAGCCGGAGCTAGAGTCCTCAGAGCAGCTGGTATTCCACACCAGTGGAGGGGCAGTGCAATCTGTTGGGCTGCTAAATATCTTTCCATTTATTATTCTGCTGTTAGAAGGAAGGGCAGAAGTCAAACATTGGTTCAGATTTGAATTGTGTGTTATCAGTTTGAATGTGAAGTTTTGATTGAAGCTGTCTCTGGTGGATTGACCTTGGCTGGATGCCAGGTGCCCACCAAGACTCTTTATCACTCATCTGCTCTGCTGGGCAGGGGAGAAAAAATACAAGAAAAGACTCATGGGTCAAGATAAGGACAGAGAGATCATTCACCAGTTACCATCACAGACAGAACAGACTTGACTGGGGGAAATTATTAACAATTAAATGACCAGAGGGGTGGAACCTCTGTCTTACAAAGACAGGTTGAGAGAGTAGAGGAGACTCTTCTGTTCAGCCTCGAGAAGAGAAGGCTCCAGGGAGCCCTAACAGCAGCCTTCTAGCACTTTGAGGGCCTACAAGAGAGCTGGAGAGGGGCTATTACAGGAACAGGTAGTGACAGGACAAAGGGGGATGACTTTAACTGAAAGAGGGCTGGTTTAGATTCGTTGTTGGCAGGAAATTCTTCACTATGAGGATGGTGAGGCACTGGCACAGGTTGCCCAGAGAAGCTCTGGATTCCCCACTCCTGGAAGTGTTCAAGGCCACGTTGGATGGGTCTCTGAGAAACCTGGTCTAGTGGAAGGTTCCCTGCCTGTGGCAAGGGCCTTAGAACTAGATGATCTCTAAGGTCCCTTCCAACACAAATAATTCAATGAAATCAGAGCAGGATAATGAGAAATAAACACAGATCTTAGAATACCTTCCTCACACACCTCTCTTCTCCCAGTTCAGCTTCACTCATGAATTTTCTGTCTCCTCCTCCTGAGGAGCACAGGGGGACAGGGAATGGGGGTTGTGGTCAATTCATTACATATTGTCTCAGCTATTTGTTCCTCCTCACTTTCTTTCCCTGTTCCTGCATGAATTTTTCTCTTAAATCTTCAAGAATTTAAGTCAAAACATGTTGGTGTGCTTTGACACTTCTCAGGAGTGTGAAAAAAAAGTCTGATACAGCCCTTAGTGTAGTTTGCTTTAAAAACAGTGGGCACTTACAATCTGAAAGAATTTTTGGTAGTTCATAACTCTTAATTCAAATTCTTTTCACCATGTGCTATTATATCAGCCTACATAGTATTGTCATACTTGAAAAAAGAAATGCTCTTCAATCCCAGAAAATTGGTGGTGTTGGGGTATTGGTAACATCAGGAATGTCTTAGGGAGCTTGTTTTTAAAGGAATATTCTCAGGAACTGCAACAGGTTGGAAAACTTGCAAGCATCAACAGGTAAAATAAAAGGCAGTGTATCACAGTGTCGTGATGTATTAAAAAAAAAAAATCTGCTGATCACTTTCTTTGTATTCCAGGGAATTGGAGGACAGAAGAAAAATCCAACAACTCCTGGCTATACTGGGAACAAATAGAGGAGAAGCTACATATTTTCATAAGGAGCCTCCACATAAGGCATGTTCCATTTTTCTGTAGATCTCCTCTTTGGATTGTAGCATGAGTATCTGTATCCCAGAGTCCGACCACAGGCTGGGTCTGTCCCACAAGTCAAAGGTTGCTAAATGGGCCCAAAGCAAGAGGGGTCTGTAGCAACATTGAGTTTTAGTATAAATGCTGAAAGTAAGAGCAAGCACACTGAAAATAGGTCTTCTTAGCATCAGCCCCCTTCTGCCTGCAGAACATTCCTCCAAGTCGGCCTCTGAAATGTCAGATAGGAGTCTGGAGTCATCTGGCAAATGATTGTCAAGAACCATCTGTCAGTGGTTGGCAAGAACACCAAAAAAAGGAAAAAAAAAGTGCAGAAAACGACCAGGTACAGTGCTTGAAGCTCACCTATCTCAGAATACCTGTCTCTTAGGGTTTCAGTAGAGGTCAAGGTTGCTGCAGCAGTTTCCTGGCCTGAAGACTGGTGAAGAACCAACCCCTCTAGACAACATTGTTGCATATTTCAGAAATGATGTTGAATTATTTAAATGGCAGTGCGTGTGATGTGCAATGTAGTTGAACCTACTCAAAAAAGTCATGAGTGTTTCAGATATACAGAGGCTATGATGGAATATAGGATTTATTTTGGAATAAGGTACAGAAAGTATGCTGAAATATGCTGCATTGTTCATAGTTGCTCTGCACTGCTCAAGCTCTTCAAAAATCTTGCAGAAGCTTTAAAATTCCTGGTTTAGGGTAACTAAAGTTAGGCCTATTATGTAATATCAACTTAAAGATAAGCATTTGGGTTATAACCTGCTCTTTCATGGCCTCTTTTTTTAGGTGGGTTTCAGTTCAACAGTTGAGTTTCAGTATTTTTATCACTTAGCTTTTATCTCAGCCTTTTTCAGTATCTTGAATGAATGTGCCGATAAATGAAACTTGAGGTTTCTCTGTCTTGCTGAGACAAGAAGGAGTATAAAAGAAGGAAATGACATCTTCACCTTCCTCTTCTCTCTGTCTCCAAAATACACTTTCCTTCTGAGGTTGTTGATTTTCATCCTAATGAAGCCATCAAAGGCAGAATTACTTTCCACTTGTTCTGGTGAAAAATACAGAGGCAGTAATGGCAAAACTCAGCCATGATAAAAAAAATTTTTAAATGGGCATTACACTTGTGAATGGCGCCCTTGTCTTGTTGTAGAAGTAAGGTAATGCTGTACTTCTGGATATCTTGTTTTAACTTTTTAAGACTTATTCTTGACCATTGCGCCTTTGGGGTAGTAGATGCTCAGTTCAGATGTCTTGTTTCTGTAGGTTACTGTTCAGCAAAGGCCAGCAGAGACCCAGGAACAAGATGATGCTTCTAGCACAGGTACCACACTAAGCTGAGTACCAGCAGCTCAGCTCTTGCTTTTTTTGTATGTCTGTCTCCTGAATGCCAAAATAATTCCTGTCTGTGAATGCTTTGGTGAATCTCCATGAAGTTCCCTAAATGTGTCCATACATATCCATGCAGTACTCTTGGCTTCCCTTCATCACCCTTTGAAGCAGCCTCAGGTGGCTCTGGTGTCCCCGATGTGCTCAGCTGAGGAGGAGGAGGCTGTGTGACCCTGAGGTGGCTGTTGTGGCACTGCAGGTAGCAGCTGGCCACAGCCACTCCAAGCTGTGAGGTTCTGTGTGCCCTTAGTGCAGGCAGTAGTGTGGGCCCATATGCCTACATAGGAATTTTCTCTTTTGGAATAATTCTCATCAAATTGACTGAAGTTACCCTACAAGCTCCAAACTCATTCAGGCCATGATGTTTGTTCAGCTGTGGCATCTGCCTATTCATAACTTATTTTAAGAAAACATGTCAAGATTTCTTTCTATATATGTCAACAGAATTAGGAGGGTGCCTAAATACTGCAATATGATAGAGGGGATGAAGGTATGTAATGACCCAAGGTTACAGAATTCTTTCAGCTAACCCTCCTAGAAGTCCTTGTAACTGTAGCAGTGGCAACCTGTTTGCTGTTCCTGTAGGCCCACCAAAACACAAATATGTCAAGTTTGCAAAGGTACTGCAACAAGATTGGAAAACACTATCCTACTTCTGTTGAATTTCTTCAGTAGGTACGGAGAAGAGCACTTCAAAACCAACAGCAAAAGGAGAGAAACCAGAAAGTTCTGAGAGATACCAAAAAGATTATGAAACACTTCTACTACAGGTAAAAACATTTGCTAACTGATGGGCATAATTGCTGACTTGTAGATAATTGTTATTAAAAAATGCTGTCTGCTTAGATAAAATGTAGATGTACCAGTTGTATAAATTCCTGCATCCTACTATGGATTCACACTTAGTCAGTTTACTTAGCTGTTTCTTTGCTGTGAATGTAAATTTAAGAACAGATTCTGGAAGCTTTATGTAAGCAGATGTTCCAGTAATGTCAACTGAAATGTTGTCATTAGTATAGAATGTGTAATTGATATTGTCTCCCATAATTTAATAGCAGACAGGAATTTACATTAAACCCACTGAAGATGTGCAGGATTGAGTGTTTTGTGGAAGTTTGACAAAAGCAATGTGTTTGAGACAGTTTGAGGCAGCCCCCATAAAGTGCACTGATACAATGAAATGTTCCCTTTTCTAGACTTCCATAAAAATTTAGGTATAGGTAGCATAACAGAATGAAAGATAAAATGTGCAGAACTATGAACTGGGGAAGATGCCAGAAGCTGTATGTAAAGTATGAGGAAGGATGAATCAAGAAAAGCAAATAATGGACAAACTTTTACAGCAGATGTTCATGGTGGTTGTTTTTATTATTATTAATATTATTTGTTCAAGCAAAGGTACAGAAGTGTCTTTGCATATTCCACAGGATTTGTTAGGTATGTGCAGTTTAAATCTTACCAATATAAAAATCTTAATCTACTGTTGCTCCTTATGGTATGCCTCTCTTACCTACAGCATGATTTTTAAAAAATATTTTTGTTGTTTGCAATACTTAGTGTTGAAACAAAAACAAAAGATTGAGAAATTAGAACTGCCAAAGGTATTATCAGGTACAGGTTTTGATCTAAATCTTGGAATTTAAGAGACCTGCCCTTGCAAAGACAGGAGCAGAGCTGGTGTGAGGTCTTGTTCTGTAATGTCTGTTTGCTTCTGCAGGTGAAGGCCCTGCAGGCTCAGCTGGAAGAGCAGACACGATTAACCAAGGAACAAATTGAGGCACTACTGGAGGACAGGCGGATTCAGATGGAGGAAGCTGAGGTCCGGCATCGGAGGGACCAGGAAAAGATAAAAGCTGTAACAGAAAAGTGAGTGTGAGAGCATGGCCATGATGTAGTCATGAGATGAGAGGGACCAATAGAAATGTTATGACTTCGTGTGTTGCTTCCTGCAGCAGGCAGAAAAGCAAATTATGCAGCCCTCTGCTGTGTTGGAAGATGAGTGCAGTAATCTACTTAGTAAAAATCCCCTCTCGCATTGGAAGAGGAGCACTTCTTTCATTAGATGAGAAGAGTTAAACTCACATTTAGAGCACCTATCTTCTTCTGTGCTTCTTCCAAGTTGCAGTGATGATTGATGAACTTAAGGTAGGCACTAGGAAAGAAGTTAACTCCACTGGGATCCCTTTTTGCAGGCTCCATAAGACCCAAAATCTCTTATATGAGAGCACCCGGGACTTTCTCCAGCTCAAGTTTGATGCCAGAGCCAATGAAAAAGCATGGATGGCAGAGAAGGACACTCTGTTGAGGAAACTTGGCAAAGATCTGGATCATCTTGTTTTCAGCACAGAGTCAGGAAAAATAAAGCACAAAGAGCTGAAGAAGATGCTTCAAACAAATGATGGAGCTTCAAAACACAACAGCAGAGAAATAAAGGTAATTTTTTTTTTTTTTTTTCCTTTGGTAGAGGCTCTTTAACAGTTTTTGACAAGAAAATTGCAGGCACCTTGGCTTTGGCACAATAGACAGTCACTAGCAGCAGTTTCAAAGCTGAGCTGGGTTGCCTTAAGTTACTTCGTTGTTGGCACTAATCTAAAACAACCTCTCATGCTTCAGGACCAGCATAACTTTCACATTTCAGATAAAATATATAGTTAGGATTTATGGTAGCTTGTCACTTTCAGTTTCTTTCATGTCCAGAAAAAAAATCCCTAATTCTGTAAACCATGTGATAAGTGGGGCCAACAGTTTTTAACCTGCTGATTGCACACGGCTCTCTGTTCCTGTAAGTGCTCTGAGCTATTGGTCTTAGAGTGCTCTGTCTGGATCTTCCTTGCTGCTGTCAGGGGAGAATGAGTCCTCAGTTGATGTCTTCCAGCTCTTCTCTAGCAGACTGAATTTTTCTTCCTCCTCCACTACACTTCCAGTGAGATGCTGGGAGGTCGGAAAGGAATTGGAAAGTAAACAGGCAATAGGGAATTGTTTCCATCTACCCCTGGATGCAGGTGCCTCTGAAATGCAATACTGGGCAAGCAGACGTGAAAGGGGAGTTACAGAACTAGTTGAATGTTATTTTTAATGATGAGCAGTCATACAAAACTGGTAACTTAATTCAAAGGTTTTGGTAATGGGACTGATGTTAGAATATTGTCCTCACATACTTAGGTTCTAGTTCCAGTTGTTAATTTTTATTTTCCTGTCATATTGGGGGTGTTACGATACTTGCTGGTCCAGGACAGGGGAGGTTTTGTAAGCACAGTCTCGAGTTAATTCTTTTTCTCCTATGTCCTAGTTACTGCAGGACAAGCTAATGCAGGAAAAACACCTGTCACACATGTACAGAGAGCAGTGTGTCTCCCTGGAAGGGGAGGTGGCTAGGATCTGTGAGGAGAGAGATGCTGGCAAAGAACTCTTTAAGGTAATTAGTCTGTAATCATCTGCTGGCTGTGTGATGATCTTTCAGCAGTTATTTTGCGTAGCCTATTGAGTTTTCATCTCCATAGGAACGCTCAGAAAAGATGGGGAAGCGCCTGAAACTGATGACTCAGCGATGTGAAGCCTTGGAAAAACGTCGTAGTATGGAAGTAGAGGGCTTCAAGAATGACATTAAAAGGCTTCAGCAGAAAGTGAAAGATGTAGAGAAGCACATTTATAAGGTAACAGCTAAGCTTTTCTGAGGCAGCCTGTTTTGGGCTTATCCTATAAAGGTGTATTCTCAGTATTTAATGTAGTATTCCCTTAGGGTTAACAAAATTCTTTTTCTAAATGCTCCTTTAGGTATCAGTATCTGACAAAACTTGCCTCCTCTGTATTTTACAAAGCAAAAAAGATTTGTCTTTGTTTATCAATTAGGCATCAAGCTTACCAGGAACTGTCCTGGCTATATATTAGCTGTGTATGTTTTTCACTCTCAAAAGTTATGTGATACTGTAGCTTACTTAGCTCTCTCAAACTTACAGGGCAGTAGTTTGATTCAGAAATTTGTCCTGCAAAGAAAATGATTATTTTGTTTGTGAGAGCCATGGTGTTTGGTTCTGTTCCAATAAGAGGTAGATCATTGTCTTAAGTATTGTGAATATTCTGTTTGTTCCTTTAGTATGTCATTTGTGACTTTGCAAGAATCACTGCAGAAGCAATGGCTGGAAGTTGAAGCTGTTTTCTCTGTAGTAGTTTCCAGATGTGTACATGTACATCAACATCAGAACAGCTTAGAGGAAAAGGCACAGCCTTGACGTGGCTTGGAGTTTAGGTTGAAACAGTTATCTATAATATGCTTGAGAGGATGATGTTGGCATAGCTTAGACTCTCCTGCAGGAGTCTGGCAGTGCTGCTGATTCATTCTTTTCACTTTTGATGCACAGTTCAGTTTATGCAGACTAATGCATTTATTTTGATTAAAGACTTCAATTTTTATGTATTTTTTTAATGGCCTGTGGGTCTTTCAACTTTATTCTTTAAGGACTAACAGCAGTATATGAAAGCGTGGGGAAAGTGTGTATGATGCCTTTATTACAAAACTTGTATGTTTTAAATCTCATTGTATTCTCAATTTCTTAACACTGTTAACCACAAGAGGGCAGGGGAACAAAATACTTGCAAGAAGTCTCCAGAGTGATCATTCAATCCTTCTCATCACTTGAGGTTAAAATGACTAGAGATGACTAAATTTCCTGATTTGCATATTAAAGTCTTTGACCAAGAACTACATGATGGCACAATAAGAAACCGTGATGGGTCAAGAGAATAGAGGGATTTTAGAGCAGCTTCTGCTGCTGTGCCCCTGGAAGTGGCTGGGCTGGCATGCTGTCCAGTTGCAGGGTTAGAGGAAATGTCAGTCCTGACCAGCTTACCCTCAGGAATTCTGATTATCCAGCAGCCCTTGTTCAGCTCAGTACAGGCCATGTGGCGCTGCCTGAGTCAAGGTGTTGGACTTGAACTGCTCTTGAATCCTGTGCAGTTCAGAGGAGAGCAGGTCAGCCACAGCAGTTAGAACAGCTCTAGTTTTAACAGCAAAAGATAAAATGTCCTCTTGTCTCCTGAGGTACTTAGAACTAGATACGAGTTACTTGATAAATACTTTAACTTGCCCCTTTTTGTGTGTCTCTAATGCAGGAACTAGAAAGGCGTCAACAGGCTATGAGACAATATGGTTATATTCTATTAAGATTTCTTCCTTGCCAGTACTATAATACAACAACAGAATGTTATGAAGGCTTTGTTCTTTATTTTTTTTCTGGAGTACCTTTCTGTTGATGTGCATTATCCTAGTGCTATTAACTTACACATCCTCTTTGCTGCCTACAAAGGGTCTCCTTTAGAGTTCTCTCCCTCGTGTACTTATCATAATACTCCCTAAACTGTATTTTGTACAGCTTTTTTTTATCTGTTTCTTTTTTTTTGTTTTTAGGTGGCTTTGAATTTGGGACCAGACCAGGATTTTGCAGTTCTACGTGAGGTCCGCCAAGGAAACAAACTAACACGTAGAATTCAAGGGGAACTAAAAGACTTAAAAGCAAAAATCTACAGCTTAGAGGATGAACTAAGGCACTGCTGAAGCTGAATTATTAGCTGGCATCCTAATTTTAGTAATAGGACACTGCTAGACTTGAATGGTCATATGCAAGAACAGCTCCTGCTTGTTTCCTGGCATCCACTGACAAAAGGTTGAGGAAATCTGCAGTTAATGTCATAAGTGTATATGAGCCATTCCTAATGTACCACATTACACATTACATTGCTGTTTGAGCTGAGAGATGGCACCTGATAAAACTGACTTTAAAAGTACATGATGACTGATACATCAGGAGTGTGTGTATGACTATCTTTGTATCTGTGGTAGGGATCTGTGTATGCTGTCCTTTGCCTTTATTTGGAGCATATTATACATCACATACATAGTTATAATGAAATTATTCATCATAGAAGGATCTCATTGAAGATCTGAATTTTGGCTGACATTTTCCTATGTGAGAAGCAGCTTTTAGAATGGTTTATATGATTACTGTTTTGATGCACCTCAGGATATAACTGGAAATTCTCACATAGTCAGTACTAAAATGCCTTACATTTGACTCCTGGACAGGATAACTATTTTTAAATGGCTGCTGTTTGTTTGGTTTTAACCTAATTGGAACAAACCTGATTTAACGTGGTGGGGAAAGATAACCCGTTCTAGAACGTTTCTGCAAGGATGGGCAACGTTTACAGGAGTTCTGAGTGCTTGGTGGGGAGCGAGGTACTACTCAACTGAAATTCATCTTCTCTCCACTTCCTCACAGTTTCTTAACACACAGAGGAAGCCCATGATAAAGGGGATCTAGTATCTTCCTAACTGTATTAACTGTCTTCTGTAGCACTAAACAAGCTCATGGTTAAGTGCAGAGAAATCATGGTCAGCTTTTGCTACAGCAGTAGTTGCTACTGCACTGTAAGGAACTGGGGTGGAAGAGCAGGTGCCCTGTTGCTACATGAGAGCTGTAACTGTAGCTGTATAATGATTCTCCAGCCATATGGTGGTTGTCTTCATACAGCATCACGATTCTAGATGAAATCTTGACAAGGGTTACAACATGGCTTCAGCCAGTTTATAATTGCAGGTATTCATGCTTTTACTGTAGCATCAGCAAATCTTGTCCACCTTGCAGCCTGAGAGCAGATCTGTGGTGAAGTGATTTCAATACCTCTGCTTCCTACTTGACCTTTTTTTACCTTGTTTCGAAGTATACACCACGTAGGCTACTAGCACTTCCTTTCCTTTTGAGACGAACTTAGTGTGTGAAAGCAAGCAGTTTCTTTGGGTGTGGAAGTGGCCATGCAGATCATCATTTAGTGTTTCATAGGTAGATATGGAAAAGATGGATGTTTATGTGCTCTGAAGATTTGGAAAAGGAAGACTCGTTTTTATTGCATCAGCTAAAGCAGTGCAGAAGGGGAAATGCCCTTAAGACACCCATGCCCATTTCAGTTGTGTTAACCTTTTTGTGACAAGCTTGCTGTCCCTTTTGGCCCTGTACTGTGGCTCTTATTCTGTGTGTGTTCCAGAGGGCAATTGATCACAGATGTCAGTGTGAGTGGCTCACTGTCCCTGGGTGCTCAACTACACTGCAGCTTGCAAGGGGCTTTTTAAAGGATGTTGCACTGATCAGTTGAGCTGAAAAAGCTGAACTGTTCAGAACCTGGTTCATTAACAACTTGGGTGCCAATGCATTGTGGACAGGTAAGGAAGGGTATTTAATGCTATCCATCATTTAGTCTCACTCTCTCCTAGCTGGCAGGTAGTTTCTTAGAGAAATCAAACTAATTAAAGTGAGTTCATATGTGAAATGAATACTATTGATTTGAAGATATCAATCCTAGCTCAGGGCCTAAAAGGCTGCTTCTGAAAATTGCTACGTAATGAAGCCTTAGCCACTCATTCAGCAGGATCCATCTACTTAAATTCAGCTGATGGGAACCTAGCAAAAAGGTCTCTTGAACCTATAGAATCCTATTTATCTTCAACTCTTCCAAGCTAAAGAATTGCTGTGAAATGACATTCTCCTCACTTGAAAGCCATTAAGTGTATCTGGGTAAAGACTTCAAGCTTTGACATTCAGATTTGTAAGGCTGGGAGGAAGTATTGGGGGAAGAAGGATGTAAATGTTTAATTTCCTGTCTTCCTTACCAATATTCTTTAGACTTCAGAAAGACTGAACAGAATAAAATGACAACATTCCTAATCTATCTGCTAGTGTATCAAAATCAAAGTGCAGATTGAACATGATTCTTAATATGTCACTAGGCTATGAGCACTTCCCATGTGAGGGGGTGGAGGGAAATTACAGTATTGTTACTCTAAATCCATTTTATTTGGAAGCTTGTATATTTTTCCAAGTGCAGGAAGTGCAAAGTATTGTACATGCTCTTTCTGTGTGACATCACGTGAACATGTGAAATGTTGCCAAAACAAATGGGGGGCCTTCGTGCCAAGAACTGCTTTAAAGAGCCAAATGCTTCCTACCACTGACAACTACCCTTTACAATGTCAACAAAGCATTAATGGCCTTTTCAAAAGGCTTTCCTGGGAGAAGTTCCACTACCTTAATTACTCATTTTTTTCCTCCAGTTTTTGGGTAGAAATCAAAAAATAGCATTTACTCCAAAGATTGGTTAGCTTTTTTGCTAATTGAAGTTAGTAATGTGTGACTTGCATCATTTCAATACAGCTAATGCCAGGTTATGCCAGAATCTGAAAGTTTTGCAAAATGTCTGCTTCTAAGATTAGAGAGACTATACTACAGAATTAAAGGTTAGAACTGGACAAATGTTCTTATTGTGGGCCAAGATACTAAAATACCTCTTGCACAACTGGGAGAAAAATGAGGAGCAGGGGAAACCTTATTGTTGTGTAGCTTCATTTAAGTAAGGAAGGAGTGCCTACTTTTCAGAAGGAATGTTGAAATATTGGTTAAGGCACAGAACCACAGATGATTCAGAGGAAGAGAAAAGGTTGTGCAAGAGCTCATTTTGTCTTGCATTAAGAAGACTGATTAATGTGTCTCTTGAAGAGACACAGAAAAAGCCCTACCAAAGGTCTCTCTATCTTAGCAGGCCAATGCTGAGCAGCAACAAGTAGCCTGAACCTGAAGTTAATTTAAAAGGGCATACATTTTTAAACAGGGAGATTGTGCTTTTTCCCCTTATTGTAACAAACTAGGTGTGGAGGTAACAAATTCTCCATCTCTATCTTCAAATCAAAAAATTATTACACCTCTGGAGAAGGTAGCTTGTTTTAATAAGTTTGACCCATTAGAGCTTAATGAATTATAATTACATGAGCTAACAGGAAATCATTTAGTGGTTCCTTGTGGCTTCAAACCTGTGATGTATTTATATGCAGTATTTGTTGGAGTTTTTTAGTTTTCATGCAATTGCTTTAATTACAGAGACATGCTCTGTCAGTTAACCCTGCACAGCAAGGTTGTACAAGGCAAAACCAAACCAAAATTTAAAAAAAAATTCCCTCGTGATCTTCCTCTATCCCAATCTGCAGTAATTCCCAAGTGAGTTGATGCTGTGACTGCACTCAGGCAGATCCAACAATTCTCACAGGTGTTAGACTAAGTCTAAACAGTAATATGGTATATGCTTGTATGCAGTGGCTATATTTAAATTGCTTATGTAAATAGGATTATCACTTCAGAAACACATACATTTTACCACTGTGGATGGACTCCCTGGGCAGCCTGATATTCTGGAATTAAAGTGTTTCTATGTAGGCTAGGAATTCTTTGATAATCAGTATTTTTGAGTCTAGCTGGGAGCAACATGCCAGTGTACTTTGTTCTGGTAGATCTGTTCATACTCATGTAAAGTGATGTTGTTCTGACTTTTAATTAAAGCTCACAAACACATTTAATTTGATGTACTAGAATGTGTTTGTGCCTGCTCAGTCAAAATCCTAATAAAGGTGTGTCATTTGTCCCCATTCAAAGTGGTATCATAGGTCATTAGTATATTACAGAAATTTTGATTTCTTTCTAATTTTTCTGCAATATTTTGTTCTTCTATTTTTCAGTTGCTTTAAATTTTAAGAAAATATCCCCCTTAGTCCCTAAAGAGTTTTCTTTAAATGTGCAAGTCTAGCTGTAGAAGTGTACACATTTTTCAGTCTGCAGACTGGGATTATGCACCAAAGCATTCTAGGACACAGCGTAGAATGTGAGTGGTGGGAGCTGCAGTGGTGCCTTTTGACTGCTGTCTTCATAAGGTTTTAGACAAAAAGAGCAAAGTTTGGATTCTTAGGTTGCATCAAAAGTTAAGGACTTTCTGTCTAAAACAGGCCATCAGAGGTAACCAATATTTAACCCACTGGCAGGAAACATTTCTGCTATGACTGAAGTATTTGAGAAGAGTGTGGTGAACTTCTGGTATTTCCCATTTAGCACCAAGTGAACTGCTGGAGAAAGAGCATCTTTGAATATGGGGTAGAGTGGCTGCCCTTCAAGTAAGTTCCAGAAATACAGCTTGAAAAACAGAGCCCTCAATAGGGTTGACTGCTCAGTTACACTGACTAAATTGCATATTTTAAGAATTGCGGTGCTGTTGGACTGGGGACAGATGTGTAAATACAGATTATTTGGGTTTATTCAGAAAACCTAGAAGGGCTTTTAACACAGAAGTGCTTCAATATTAAAGCAAGACAATTATTAACTGCACAGGCACGAAGGGATTCAGTCTTGAAATGGGTTTGATTTTAACAAAAAGCTCAGGATGTACCCTGTCTGGGATGTGCCAAGTGCTCCTGTATTCATTCAGTGATCAAATTGCTTTTCTTTTGCTCTTAACATTTATCTCAGAATGGAGTCACTTCTAAACCATCCAGTACAACAGTTCTTCCTCTTTAGTCCTAGCTTGGGTGGACAGATGTCTACAGGGAATGCTGCTCATCTTTGTGTTCTGGAATGTCTCTGATACCATGACTGTGATGTGTCTTTGGGACTTCTTGAAAAGTAAGGGTGATGAGCACAGTCACTTAAAATATAAACCAAGTATTATTATATTTAAGACAGGGCAAGGAGGAAATTATGCAAGACTAGATTGAAAACATGGATTCCCAAATTATCAAATACATATATTCATCTTTCCTTATGGTAAATACCTAAAGCCTGCAAAGTCTTGAAAGTTCTCAGCTTAAAGTACAGAAAAACCTTTCTCAGGAAGTGCAAGTGTGTGTTCTAGATATCAAGAGATTGTTCTGGTGTGCAAAAAAGCAATTTAGGTCAACTCCTGGGGCAGGACCTGCAATCAGGAGGTGTTACTAAAGGCACTGGATGAATGAGGTTCATGTGAAAACGTGTCCTCTTGCCAGCTGAAAAGGAAGGGCAGCCATTTCTGTGTGGCTTTATCTGGATAGTGAGGACTTGAGAGCTATGGAAAGAGTTCTGCAGTGAAAAGACAGAATCATGAATGAGGCTTTCCATCCAGACAGCCAAGTTTTAGGAGTTGTAGGATGGTGATCCTGTCAGTCAAAGTCATGGCTGTGTGTGCAGCAAAAGGAAGTCACAAACCCCAACCCAGGCCACAGCATACAAATGCTGGCAGTGTACTGGTATTGGTCAAATATGACCCTGTTAGCACAACCCACTGATCAGCACCACTTAACTGGGCAAGGAGGTTCTTCTGCCGAAAGGATGTTAATTGTGGGGACATGCTGATCCCCTTACAGTGATGTTCAAATGCAGCATTGACAGGGATTTTTCTGGAATTGCTCCACCAGTAATGCCCTTTAGAGCCCAATCAAATCCTGAGGAGCCAAAAAGAGAAATAATGGGGAACAGTGTCTTCAGACTTCAGTGTCAGTATTCCTCTTAGAAGCATTTCTACCTTTGAGCCATTTCTATTAAGAATGTTGAGATGAAGTCATTGTTTGTGCTTTAGAGCATAGCTGAGGTCAGGAAGAGAACTATGGAGCCACCAGGGTGGTGAAGTCCATGGACGGTTGGGTATCTTTGGTGTGCAACTTGTAATTAGTGCTGAAAATTACACAAGACAGAAGGGAAGGAGCAATTGGCAGATAATTGAACCTTTGGGGAGCCTACAGAGAAACAATGTTGGCATGGAGTTAAAAGTGCTTTACAGAACAGAGAAACAGTTGTTAGGTAACTAGAAGCAAAAATATAAGAGGCAGAGATGCTCAGAGATGGATCTAGAGAGGGGTGTGCCAGCAGGAACGGGAGATGCCTGTTTAGTGCTGCATTGTATTAAAGGCTGCTCTTGCCACGAGGAAGCACAGCCAAAATAGAAAACAACAGCTCAAACAAAGCCAAAAAATACTCTAGCTGGCTCCTCTGGCAAAGAGCCCATTTCTTTGAAGTGGGTATTCAGGATAGGCTGGGAGATGTGTCCTGGAGCCATGTCCAATATTCAAGGATGGCCCATCAGGCAGCAGTGTCAGCCCTGTCCGAGTCACCTCCACACACCACGGGCCCTATTCCTGCCCCAGCTCCATCTCACCCAGGACAGCTCAGCTGCTCCTGTCCCTGCAGGGCTGACCCCAGCACCTGCTGCCATGCTGCACACGGTGAGGATGAGAGAGGTGGAGGTCTGGGCACGCACTCGTGTGACTTGGGATGCCTGAGAATTTGAGACTGCTAGTGGACTTGAGATAAAAACAATTATGTGAGGTGTTTTTAGACATCACTGCCAGAATCTTATTCATGGACATCTGTTCTTTCTGCAATGAATAAGGGGTCCAAAATAAATTATTTTAAGTACAGTGCAGAGCTATTCAAATTTATGACTTCACTTTTTATTACACATTCAGAGTAATTTTGTTCCTTAATACTGCTCTGTTGTAACTATATTTTAACAGATAGTACCATGCCGTAGTCATTTCCTTAAACTTTTTCTCCAGAGACAAGAGCTAGAGACAAGTGCTTTTCTGTATCACAGCACAGTTGTATGAGGAAAAAGTTTGTTTCTTTAGAAGTTGACAATGCTACTGTTAGCTTCACTTTTTCCCTTCCCTCCATTTTAAATGTAGTAAAATGTTCACTAGAGAAAAATGTGATTACTTATTTTAATATGCAACAAAATGCAATTGTTATTTTTCAAGCACAAGGTTGTTTATTTAAGAAATGCAGACAACTTTCTGCTAAGAATATATCATTCAATTCTCATTCTTTAAATGGTAAACAAAGTTTAATTTACATCTGTATTTATTACACACTTTTCTTAGTATAATATAAAAACTTGGTTTATTTCTCTCATGCTGGATAAAACCTCAAACCAGCACACCACCAAAAAACTCTAAGAGTATTGTGCCCTCATGAGAGTCCTGCCTTGTATTGATTCCATTGCACACACTTTCCCATTTTCAGTTGTGTGGGTACTGGTGCTGCCTGGCTATTGGCAGCTCTTTCTGTTTACACTGGAGGAATTCTCCCCCGTTACTCAAGCTCAGATGATGGATGGGCATCTGTCAAAAGGGGTAGGAAGGAGGAACACAAGCACTGCATCCTCCAAAGCTGCACACTGGGCCTTGTCCTAGGGAGGCTGAGGAAGTCCAAGGACAGAGCCACTCACCAGGCTCCCCCACCACTGTTTCCAGCTTGAGAAACGTCTTTGCAGCTCTGCAATGGGCTACAAACCCTCTGGCTGTGCTCCTCTGAGCACGAGAAACCTCCCCAGCACAGAGCTGAAGGGACACGGCTCTGAAACCTTTGTGAGACATTCACAGAAAGGAAAGCTCTCATCCCTCGGCCCATCCCAGTGGTGTGACAGGTAACAACAGCGTCCCTCGGTGCTGCCTGGATGCTGGGAACGTGCTGATCAGCACTTGATGCCCGGGACTAGGGATGCTGCTCCAGCTCCCCAGCCAGTGCTGGCGCTCTGCCAGCGTCAGCCTGTCCCTGCTGGGACTCACTCCCTGCTCCGTGTCCCTCAATGTCATTTAAAAAGCTTTTGGAACATTTTTAAAGCTAAAGAACAGCAAGCATCCTTTCGCACAGCCTCACTTTAGAAGGTTGCTTCTAAATAGTGGTCTCAAGAAAAAAGAGTACCATCATTTCATTAATTTTAAAAACCAATTTCAGCCTCAGAGTTTCTGTTCATGGTCCCACACAGCTCAGGAGCTGCATCTATGCAGGACTGGAGCTGTGAAGGAAAACACTTTTCACCAATGACCCAACACCCACATCGCACATTTTTGGAAAGGGGTAACTCTGGACTAGCTCCCCAGCTGGGTACACGATGTACATCCCAGATGTTATCTCCCATTTTCCTTCACCGAGGAGGAATCCAGTTTGCAGCCTCCAAGACAGCTTGGTGATGTGAACGAAAGCAAAGCACAGGAAGGACTCTGAGAAGTCACTTCAAAAGTGTGCTTGAGACACATAGTGAAGCAGCAATTTCACCCGGGCAAGGTCGTGGTCTTCCTGTAAGCCTCTGACATCCTCCCGCTGAGGGGTTTGACGATGTAAAATCGGATCTGCTCAGCCGCTTCAGAAAGCAGGTCTGGAGCTTCACCAGCTCTCTTCCTCCTCACCGAGCAAGGCACTTCCAAGGACGTACACCTGTTGCACCAGGTGAAAGACACGTTAAAATGGATTCAGTTGCGTGTAATAACAGCGAATTTCAAACGTCCCCTCCCGTTCCACTTCACCCTCGGCAGAGGAGTTATCATCTCCCGTCCCCTCACCGGGGGGACGGACCGACGCTCCTGCCGGCTGGGAGGCGGCTTTCTGCGCCAGGGCAGGAGCGGAGCCCCCGGCAGCGCTGCCCGGGGTGGCCCCGCGGGCCGGGGGCAGCTGCGGGGGCGGCGGCGGAGCGGGCCCGGAGCTGCCCGCGGGGGCGGCA
>VZUI01045433.1:0-13312 GCA_013401135.1 Cettia cetti | reverse complement strand
ACACTGGGATGATGGAATGTGTCATGTGCTTGGGGAGCCTTAATGGGCCATTATCAGCCAATATCCCCGTGGGGGGGTGGAATGAGCGAGGAAAGAGATAAGGAACACAACTCCACCAGGTTTTAACAGCTGGGCCATTATCAGAAAGCATCCACGCCCCTCCCCCCCGCAGTTACAAGAGACAAAGAAAAAACCACATTTCCCCGGCTGCTTTCAACAGGTGAAATAGAATACACATTTTTTGGTTCCATAACCCAAGACACCCTGCTCTTACTAAAGGTCCGTGGAAGCAATTTCCACAGCCCAGCATATTAAAAAAGAAGCATCAGGTAAGTTTCTTAGTAAAATTTTGTGAAAGAATGCTTTTGTTTCCAATACTGATAACATTTAGGCTGGTGCTTGAAGATTTCTAACCTTGTGGGATTGAAATCCTGACGAAAGGAAAAACTCTGACCACTGTATTTATTTGCAAAATCAAGATGCAACAAAAGTAAGATAAGATGCAGGAAGGTGGAAAGGTACCAGCAGCAGTGTCCCAGGCCTTAGCTGATGTTCCTCCTAATTTCAGGTGATGATTATGGACCAGGATTTTACTTACCTTGCTTGGCAGTTTAGGGGATGTTAGAGGGATGATTCACAATAGCACCATCACTTATTGTAATCAAAGTCCATGGCAGTTCTGCTTTCCCATGGCAATTCAGGGATTCACATTTCTGTTTCTATATGAACTGTGCCTGCTGGCATGTTTTCCCTATTGGAAGTCCTATGCAGTCCTGCCTGAAATGTGAGTTTTCATAATAGTTTTCTATCCTATTGAGGTAGAGGAGGAAATACTGTGATTTCCATCACTTGAGCAAAGCAGGACTCAGAGGAAACTTGGAGATAGTCAGGTAATTGCCTTTTCATTGGTAAACTTAATATTATCTTGCAAACAATCAAGATAGAAAATTATATTTAAAGGCTGTGAATTATCTCAGACATTAAAAAACCCTAACTGGTGCCTTGATACTTTTGAGGGCTTCTTTCATTTTTGTTACAACCAAAAATTGTTAAATAAGTTTACATTCCCTCAAAATGATTTAATTTTGACAAATTGTTTTTTTCCTTCTTTTCTTCCCCCTACCCCCCCACCCTTCTCTTCCAGCAACTGGAAGCAGCAGCTGCTCGTGCTGCTGAGGAGGAGAAGAAAAGACTTCAGACTCAGGTTGAGTTACAAGATCGCTTCAGTTTGGAGCTGGAGAGAGAAAAAATGGTGAGTAGTGCACGAGGGGTTTTGCTGCTGTTACACATAGGGAGCCACGTGTTCAGCAAGGGCTTCCCTCACAGGCAGCCACTGAAAGGATCCCACGGATTTTGCAGGAGGCTGGAGAATGGAATCTGTGTTGCATTTATTTGAGATGTGGGAATAAAATGTTTTTACTGATGAATTCAAATAGTGGAACAGCCCAGCTACAATTTGTATAGCATTCAAAGTTTAAATATAATTGGAAAATTGGGAAAAAAATAGACTGTTTGAAGGATAAACACAGACTGAAGTTCTTCTTGCAGTTTTCAGAGATGGAGAACCTGAGGCCAGTTCTTGCTGTATGAATAAGCAAAATGAATCAGGCATAATCAAAATGCATTTTACACGTTCCTAGAGCTATTGCTTTTTTATGCTGTGTGTTCTTTTACAGTTATACACACACACACAAATATATATAAAAAAATATTGTTGCTTTACAATACTGTTACTATTCAGCTACACTGAGGATTCCCTGAAGAACTGGTTTTCAGTCTTCAAGGGCTTTGTCAGGTTGTTCTGTTAGTTTGGGAAAACAAGTAGAAAAAGTGATGTGATGGGACATCTCAGGACATTAATGCACAGAGTGCTGCTTTATGGGCTGAGCTTGAAATCCTGAACACAATCTCTGTCTGGGTCACTGGGATTTGGGTCAGCTGAGGGGAGCAGGCTGCAGACCAATGGGGCAGGACATGCCAATTTCCTTTGCTGTTTTCCATCCTTTTATCCCTCTGGTGCCATCATCCAGAGACTTAAGTGTGTGAGATATACTGCTGCCAAGGGAGGAGTGAAAACAGTGCCCATTAAAGCAGCCTGACCTTCATGTCTGACCTCTCTACAACCTTTCTCTTCCTTCAGTTGCACATCTGTAAACTAAAGAACAAGATCAAGCTGACTGAAATTAGGATTGAACACCTGTAGAAATGCTGTGCTGCAGGGAGTAGGTCAATATAAATAGCTGTGTTATTATTTATTTTTTAAATGCTCTTAGTTCCACATCTGCAGACCTAGTCTCAATTTTATCAGTTCTGCTCTGCAGTCAGCAGGAAAAGGTTTGTCTCTGAAAACATGGCTTGAGGGAAACCTGGAAATTCCTTTGAAAATTGGAAACTTGAGTTGAATGGTAGCTCATGTGTCCCAAATTTATGCTGCTAGGTAAGGCAAAAAATGGAGGAGCAGGTTGCTCAGAAATCATCTGAACTGGAACAGTATTTACAAAGAGTACGTGAACTGGAAGAAATGTATAAACAGCTGCAGGAAGCATTGGAGGATGAGAAACAGGCACGTCAGGATGAAGAGACTGTGAGGAAACTTCAGGCCAGGTATGGCTTTCACCATGTAGAAAAGTGTTTCAGTTCCCCCTGCCAATAGTGCCTGCTGCTAATGACTGTTTGCCTCTTGGAATGGGGAACTACCTTCAAGTCCAAACACAGGACAGATTTTATTTTTCCTTAAAATATGGAGGCTGAAGCTGCTGTTCATGATTTTTAAAATATGTTTGATTAGCCTTTAGCAGAGGGCAAGCTCAGCAGTTTTGGAAAAGCAGGTGCAGTTATTTTTCCATCAGGCACGCATGTCAGCCTGTGCAAAACTGAGATCACTCTGTACTGGCTTTTCAGCTGTTTATTATATAAAACAATAACTATAAAATTACTTATTGCTGTATTTTATCACAGGTTTAAACTGTAATGATAAAGGGTTAAATTTCTTCTTATAGGGGTTTTGTGGAGTGTTGTTTTTTCCTTCATATACTCAGTCCTCCTAAGACAATGAAGATAACTTATGCATGCCTGTTTCTTCGGGGCTCTGTGTTGTGTATTTGCATTATTGACTAAATTTTCTGAATAGCCCTTTGTAGCAGTCAGACTGCTTGCACTGCTGGCATGACACTGAAGGCATGCCAACAAACAATAACTTTTTCCCTGTTTTCCAAGTTTTTTTAAAAACAATATTCCCTTTCCTTTAAAAAAAAAAAAAAGGAAAGAAAAAATTAATTCATTAGACTTCCCTGCATGGATACAACTTTTGTTAAAGTGCAGTTAATATCACAATCCCCATTGCAGATTGCTGGAAGAGGAGACAGCAAAGAGAGCTGAACTGGAAAAATGGCATTTGCAGCAGCAACAGACCATTCAGATGACGGAAGCAGAGAAGCAAGAACTGGAAAACCAGAGAATGATGAAGGAACAGGCTCTCCAAGTAGCCATGGAGCAACTGAAACAACTTGAATTGGAAAGGAAGGAGGCCCTTGAGCAATATGAGGTGAGCTGCTCTGATCATCAACCTCTCATCCTTATCCATAGGTTGAGTTTGAAGTTCTTCAATATTATGCTTCTTTAAGGGTTAGTATGGCACATAATAAGCACTAGGATAGTTGGGTTGTTTTTTTTTCTAGTTTTTACTTGGTTTCTAGAGCAGTAGGTACATTTGAAGAAGAGGATCTGTTTCAGACACACCTCTGAATTTCTTTTATTTATTTTTGTCACAATTTGCATGCAGGCCAGCTCAGTCACATCCTGAAATACTCTGTGTATGTTTGTCTTCTACTGCAGCCTCACTTCATGTGCATGTGCCATAACTGGGTGCATTTCGCTCCTACTTTGTAATTCTGGCCGTGTTTTGATGATGTCATGGCACAGTATTGTCTTCAACAGATGAAAAGACAGTGTCTTTCTGTAGGCACCTACTCCTCAAAAATGTATTTAAGCACTGAATGGAAGTCAAGGATAGGTAGGAATTAGCTCAGATTCTCAATGTGCAGCAATGCCTTGTGTCCCAGATGCCAGGCCTGCTCTCTGCCCTGCTGAGTGTTTTTGGGGAAGGTCAGTCTGTTCATGGAAGAAATAAGAGCCAGAATCCAACAAGTACAGAGGCTGAAGTGCTGCACGCTTTCCAGGGCTAGAGAGGTGTTGATCCTGCATTTGTTTAGGTCAGGAAAGAAAGCCTGGCTGGGTTTGTGTTTAGCAGGGGAGGGTGTTTATGGAGTGAGCTCTGAAGGACAAGCCAGGGAGCTGTCTTGCCTGGCACAGAACACAAATGCTGCACTCACTGCAAGCAAGGGCCCAGCTGGGGTAGTTGTGGCCACTTTACAACTTCTCAGGTTGGTGTTATATCTCACACCACCACAAGATTGCTTCTGGCTAGTACTTGACTCTGCTTTAGGTGACATCTCAGGCTTTTTGTATGGGAAGCATCATTTACTTCTCCAGAGGAATTGCTGAATACAACAGGCTTATAAATAAAACCACAAAAAAAATCCGCAAAAGTATTATTTTAGAAATAATTAAACATTCCAGTCTTCTATTTGGAATTGCCCAAAAGACCAGTCTAGGCTGAAAAATGAAGACTAGCTTCATTACACAACTACAACATCTTGTAAAACCTTGTTATTTTGGGATTCTTGTCAAAAAGAAGTTTGACAATTTTTTGGCAGGGGGGAGGTGATTAAATAACTTAAGATGGTTCCACACTAAACAGAGGGCTGGGGGAAATTAGCATGGCTCTGGCTTTTGGTTTTTTTATAAAAACAGAGTAAAGCTGTTCTTGTTTTCAAGCGGGCTCTGTCTTACTTCAGGAGGTTAAGAAGAAGTTGGAAACGGCAGCTAATAACACCAAGAGTTGGAAAGATAAAGTAGCTCATCATGAGGGATTGATTCGACTAATAGAGCCAGGTGAGCTATCAGCAGAAGAGTTACAAAAAGATGTTTTTATTCTGCCTCGTGTACTTACATCTCCTGGTGACTTACTGAAGTCTGCCTTTTCCTGTAGTTTACTGGTTTCACAGCAGCCTATAAATATCACCCTTTGCAACAACTGCTGATGGGAACTTTCAAGTCTTTGCCTCTGTTTGCCCTACTATAATGATTTTATTATTGTTGTCATTATTGTTTGTTTCGTTTATGTTTAAAACAAAGCAAGGATCAGCCTGAGCACTGCACTGCGGGTGTGTGACGCCCCTGTCAGAACTGCCTGTCTCAAGTATTGCTCTCTGTCTTTCAGGCTCCAAGAATCCTCACTTAATCACAAACTGGGGCCCAGCTGCCTTCACTGAAGCTGAGCTGGAGGAGAGGCAGAGGAGCTGGAAAGGGAAGAAGGCTGCTTCAGAGTGACAGTGGCAGCTGGCATGTGGCCCGGAGCCCACCTCCCCTCGTTCTGCTTTGCACAGAGCAGCTCTTGCTTACAAAGTTTAGTTTGCTCAGCAGGTTGGGCCCTGCTGCTCGTGAAATGCTGTTCACCACGCTGGAGGGCCTGCTCAGAGCTCAGCCATTGCAGTGGGTGCTGTCTGACAGGACGTGCTGTTTTCCCTCACTTTGCAACTGAAAATTTGTATTGAAATGTAGCTTGTGACAGACAGAGTTATTCCTGTACTAGCCTGTAACAATCTGACAGCAGCTAACCAGTCAGGCAGCATCACTTTCATTCCAGAAAGTGAGGGAAGCAGTTGTTCTGCTGGTTAAGTTTAGTATAATTTCAACCCAGGGTAAATCAGTCCTGGAGGTTGTGAACAACTCTGAGATGGAGCATTACCTTTCCTTCCTCCTACTACTTTTGCTCTGTCCCTCTGCTCTTTGCATTGTGCTTAGTGCTCAGGCACATTCCCTTGGCAAGAGGGGCTGGCATCACTGGGTGCCTGCTTGGATTTGGTGTCCTGTTTCCCTCTCTTTGCAGGAATCCAAACAAAAGAACTGGAGATAGGCATGTAGAAAACGCTGCTGTAAGACATTTGGAAAAAGTAGTTGTGCAAGACTGTTTTTGTACTGTCTCATACTTGAGAAGTGCTAAATAAAGTTTTGAGAGTTCTCTTCATAGTTTAAAAGATGAGGTTTTGGCTCACAGATTTCTGAAGCAGATGAATGGAAGGTGGTAGCATGGCAAATATCCTCTGTGTCAAGGCTGTATTTGTGCAAGAAATCTGATTATAAAATTCCACCATTTTTAAATGTAGCACTTTTGTCTTACTTTTAGTTGGAGGCCAGTTAAAAAAAAAGGAATTTTTTTTTAAAATAAAAAATTACAAATGTGGAGTGATATTGTTAAGAGAGAGAGAAAAAAAAAAGTAATTCCTGTCAATGAAATAACTTCAGTCTTTCTAGTACCAAGGCTTCCTAAAGAGCCTGCTGTGCTGTTCCCAAAGTGCCTTACCATTCTCTCCTGGGACAGAGCCAGTTATTTCTGTTTCTGTGGGGAAAAGGAACAAGCCTGTGACTTTGCTTTGCAGATCTCCCACACCAGCGTTGCCCAGTAAAACAGGACTCCTGGCAGCTTGTACAGACATTTGGAGATGCCCCCAAGGAGCAGGTGCCCACTGGTGTGGCTTGTGAGCAGCTTTGACTGTACCCTGGCCATCCACCCCTCACCTGCTTGTTAGTTCAGCTACGTGTTAAATTATTTGTAGTAAATAAGAAATTAATGTTTCAGCAAGATAAGCAGGGCCTTGGTGTGCAGCACTGTGGGTCTTGGAAGAGCAGAAGCTGTACAGAAGTGGTGTCCAGATTTGGAAGTCATAAATAGCATTTTAATTGCCTATTAACTAAGACTCACTCAAATACTGAGTTTTCTCAGACATTTATTCTCTGGTTATATTTTTATACTAATTGAAATCTTTAATGTTTCAGTAAATGGAGTGCTGATTAGAATGGCAGGAAAATCCAGGATCTTCCTATTTATACTCACTGTACAGGAAAACAGTAGTTCCTTAAACTTGATAACAAGGAATTTTTTAAATTGATCACGTTTACAAAAGCAATGTGAATAAAAAAACCAACCACCTGTAATAGAATTACTAATGTACACAAGGTTAAACCTTGCTAAAGGAGCTGGAACAGTATTTATAACTACCAAACATTTTATGTGGAGAGCAGAAGGGGTATTGGGGCTAAACTTGTTTAATTTTTCTAACAGTCTTTATTTTGGACAATTTTTTTTTAAGAACACCAAATGATGCATGTTTTCATATTTTTTACTGTTCTTTAGAAATGGCTGTTTAATAAAGTAATATAAAGTCATTTACATTTTGGAATTAATGGATGCCTTATTGCCTGGGTTTCTTTTGGCCTATTGGAGTTCAAAATCCAGTGACTGCTGTGTGGAAGAAGTTTAATGGTCGGATCAGTGGGAAGTTAAGGGCCTGATAAGGGCAGTGGTCACACGATAACACAAATAGACTTGGTTTTAGCAGCACTCCTGCTCTAAATGTTCATATTCAGTTCTCTTTGCTGCAGCCTGAGACAAGGGCAGGGCAGGTTCAGCAAAGGATCTGTCAGGACGGACACACAGCAGCCCTCACAACGTCTCAGCCCTGACTGTCTGTCTGTCTGTCTGGGGCCAGCTCTTACTCACTGGCAGAAGAGGAAATGAGACAAGGTTCCTTTTAGCTTCGTTGTCCCTGCTTGCTGTGACGAATTAAGAAAGCTTCCTGCGAAACTTTGCTCAGTAAAGCTGGGGGGAATGGTTGGTTTAAAAATTAAACCATTTGCATGCTGAGCAAAAATTCCACTTGAGAATGAGCCCCTTAGAGCAACACTGAGCAGCATCCAAAGGGAGCACAGAGCCGTGAGCCTCCGCCAGTCATGGATCAGGGAGCATGGAAATCTGCATCCTGGTGTGCCATTTCCACTGGGGCCAAGGGTTACTGCTCCTCCTATTCCCACAGACCAACGTGCCTGCTCATGGTGAGGATATCCCCACCAAACTGGGGGATTAGGGAGGCCACTGCTCTGCCCAAGAAGCCCTAACTACACCTCAGGCCAAGGGAAAGCTGTGGCTGCTGTTCTGAACCCTTAGCAGAAGCACTGGAGGGCTCAGCCCACTTGTTTTGTCTGCCAGACTGAGGTTTCATGTACCTGCTGCTGCTGGAACAGTCCTGCAAACCACAACCCCAGTACCGTACTGTTCCCTCTAAAAACAGGATGGGGTTTGGTTTGGGTTTTTTGTTTGGTTGTTTTTTGGCTTTTTTTTCCCCCTGTGATCCTTCTATGGACCTGATTCATGAGCTGTGCTCCCTGGATCACACAGTCCCAAACTGTAACAGGCTTCCAGCAGCTCGTGTTACTCCTGCTTCACTGTTCTGCATGAGCAGCCACCAAGGTAAAGCCTCTGTGGGGGAAAGGAGCAGCGCCTTAGGACAGAATCTGTATCCTGGGGCAGGGGGCGGATCCCAGCCCCAAAAGAGGCACCTGTTTGGCCCTGTTAATGGCAAAGGGATTGGAAGCAGGTGATCATTAGGGTTCCTTCCAACCCAGATCATCCCGTGATCCTATGGCTCAGTCATGCAGGACACCTGTAATAGGAGCTGCACCATCCCTCTCAGTAAAAGTGAACGGAAAATAACTGCTCTGATTTTTATCTCAAATATGTAAAGCAGTTACGTAAACAATTTTGAGCAAACCAGTGCAGGGCCGAGAAAGGCCATATCCACAGGCCCTTTCAGCTGCTTCGGGGCGAGAGGCCATTATTTGTTCCCAAAGGAAGGGGCGCTGAAGGGCGGCCGGCAGGTGTGCCGTACACTTTGTCCTCTCAGAGAATGGCGAATTCCTTTAACGCTTAACACGATTTTTAGGGGCTTTCCCAGTCTGCCGTTACTTGCTGGTTGCTTGATAATTGTGTCTCTCTCTCTGCCTTTTTTTTTTCCTCGTTGCTTTTGTTTGTTTGTTTGTTTTCAAACAGACCTTTTTGGGTCACCGTGGCACCCCCTGCGCCCCCGCACACGGAACGGGGACCGCGGGGCAGAAGGCGCCGGGACCCGGGGCAGCCTCATCGCCGGTCTCCGGCTGCCACCTCGTGGTGGCCCAGCCCGGCGTCCCCCGACAGGCGATCCTCCGGTGTTCCCAGCCTGTGGAGGAGTCCCGGGACAGCCACGCTGCCGCTCCTTTCCCTGCCAGCAGCGGGTGCCAGCGAAAAGCGCCTTGCCGCGGCTGCAGCACCGTCACCTCCTCTCTGCCGCGGCCACCGCAGCTCTGCCCCTGCTCCGGGAGCCCGGTCCGTTCTTCTGCCAGCTCAGTATGCCCACAGACATCCCTCAGCCTAGGAAAAAGGGATTTCTTTTTGTTACGACGGACCTGTGAGTTAATTACGTGTTTTGAAAAGAGGCCGCGGCGCGCCGCAGGAGGATAATGCGTACAGCGGGATACAGCACCCCACAATCTCGCATCTGCTGGCGCAGCCCGGGCTGCCAACGCGCCTTTCCTAAGGGCCGTAAAACAGAGTAAGGGAAAATGTGTGCCGGAGGTCACTCCCCTGCCAACAGCCTTTTCCAGGTGACTGTGTGCACTCCCCGAGGCTGCCGGAGCGGGGCTGAGCCGAGCGAGGCTCAGCATCGAGTACTCCCCTTTTGGGAGCAGGACTCACGCCACAAACAGGGTGGGTGTGTGAGCAGGGGGTATCAGCCCGTGGTTCGGGGCTAATGTGGCCGTCAGGGCCAAAATAAAGTGCAAATAGAAAATTTGTGACACTTCGTGAATTTAGAGACTGCTGTGGTTTCCACACATTTACTCTCACTGTGATGCCTTGGGAAGGCTGACCTGGAATAGAGACTGGACAGAACTAGAGAATAAAGTAGGTATTTATTAAAAGGCATTTAAGGATACACCTTGGGCAGGACAAGAGCCTGGCCAGGGCTACACCCAAGGTGGACTTAAATGGTCACAAAATGGACGACTGGTCATGAGGTTTCACACTTTTACAAGTTTTGGTCCATTTACATATTGGGGTTTAATTGTCCAATTACAGCTTTGGGTTTGAAGCCTCGTCTTTCTTGTTTTCTTTCTTCAGTTCACTGTTGTTTGTGCTTGTGGGCCTGAAAACTTCTAACTGTTGTCCTTGGTCTCTAGCAGGAAAAGGATTTGTTTTGTCTACCCACTCTGTGAAGAGAGCTAACACTCATTATGAGGCTCAGAACTACACCCCTAGGCAGCACAGAATCTGAAAACATGAAAGCCAAAACTTAAGGCATCATTCCCCCCCTTTAGAGGCTTGACAAGGCCTTTTCCTTGTCGAGTCTCTGTTGTAAGTATTAACTAATAATAGGTATTCTATAGCAAATAAGTACCTTACAATAATAAATAACTAACAATAATAAACATCTAACAATAGATAAATATCTAATAACAGTAAACATCTAACAATGGTAAATATCTAATAATAGATAAAAATCTAGCAATTATAAAAATAGTAAACAGTAATAAACATCTAACAGTAATAGTGTCTTGTACAGTTGGGTATCATGCAAAGAAAAATAATAATGTTAGTTAACAGTTCTTTAGGTACAGAGGAGAAATCATTTAAAGCATGTTTTCTGTCTGCATCAGTCTCTGTTTTTACAGTTGTTCCAGGAGCAGAAGCTTTCTTAACTCTGGAGTAGTGAATCCAGGGTCCTTTGCCAGCAATTTTAACTGCTGTGAGGGTGGTCAGCAGGGCTTGGAATGGTCCTCTCCACCTGGCTTGTAGAGGATCATTGTCTCACCACTTAACATAGACCCAGTCTCCAGGTTGGAAGGGATGTGCAGGAGTGTCCAGTCCTATGGGTCTGGATAGCACAATGTAAGTCTGGAGCTCCTGCAAACTGGAACCTAAAGCCATTAGATAGCTCTGTAAATCAAGTTTCCCCTTCATGGGAATTTCACCTGGAATATGTGGAATCTGATGTGGTCTTCCATACAGTATTTCTTAGGGACTGATGTTATCCCTCCACCTTGGTTGTATGTGGATTCTCAGTAAAGCTGTAGGCAAGGCCTGAACCCATGTCATGAATGTTTCCTGACAAATTTTACTAATTTGTGTTTTGAGAGTCCCATTCATGCGTTCATCTTTACCACTCATTTTGGGTCTATAAGGTGTATGCAGATCCCAAGGAATTCCCAAAATCTGGCTAACTTCTTTAACCACTGTTGCAACAAAGTGTGGTCCCCTTTCTGGTGACATCCCCAAGGGAATCCCCAATCTTGGAATTCTATGATTGAGCAAAAATTTCACCACTTCCTTGGCTGTATTAGTGTGACACTGAAGGTGTCAGCTAACACCAGTATGTACCAGTATCCCTCCTTGCATGGTAACTCTGCAAAATCTATTTGCCAGTAATCTCCAGGAAGACCCCCTGCTTTTGTTACTCCTCATTTCCTTGTGTCAGGGTTGTTTTTACAGCAGATTTCACATTTGCTCACTATTGATTGTATAATGTCAGTCATTCCCTTTCCTAATACTACATTTTTAGATGTCTCAGAAGATTTTCAACCCCAAAATGTGTGTCTTCATGTTTTCTCTGAGCTAGCTCTCAAAGGATCAGGGGTGGGACTACAACCTGATTTGCTGGTGTAACAGCCCACCCAATTTCTTTGGTCTCAGCTTTAAGAAATTTGATCACTTTGTGGTCTGCTTGGTCATATTTTGGGGTGAAGCCTGATAAGTCAATCTGTTTTTGTGGAATTACTGCAAGAATACCTTTTTCTGCAATCCCTCTTGCTGCTTTATCAGCAAAGTGATTTCCCAGTTCTGGAGTGGTTTTCCCTTTTTGGTGATCTCTACAATGCATGATAGCTACTTCTGCAGGTTTTTTAATGCTCTCTAAGAGGGCAAGTGTTTGTTCAGCATGTTTGATTTGATTTCCTTGAGTGTTCAGAAGCCCTCTGTCTTTCCAGATGGCTCCATGGGTGTGGACAACACTAAATGCATGCATATTTGGAGTCAGTCCATATATTTACCCTCTTTCCTTTGCTCATGTCTAGGGCTCTGTCAGTGCAATCAGTTTGGCTTTGTGATGACACATCTGCTGGCAGGGCCTTTGCCTCAATCACCTTATCCTGCGTGGTTACTGCACAGCCCCCATCCTTTTGCTATTTTCCATAAAGCTGCTCCCATCTGTAAAAAGTTCCCAATCTGGATTTTCCAGGGGCATGTCTTTCAGGTCAGGTCAGCTGAAACAGACCTCTTAAATGGTCTGTAAACAGTTGTGTTCAGGCTTGTTGTCAATTAAAGTGGAGGACAAAAACATGCCAGGGTTAACAACAGAAGTTGTTTTCAGGGTAACATCATCCTGTTCTAATAACAGTGCTGGATATTTAAGCATCCAGTTACCAGATAGTCACTGCTCCCCCCTTTTGTTCATGTACAGCTGCTATGGCATGGGGTACGTGCACCACAATGTGTCACCCAAGGCTGGTTTTGGGCTTCCTGGGCCAGGTATCCTGGCCAGCCTTGGGCACCATTGTCTCTCTGTGGGCCAAAGCCCTCCCTTGGTTCCTGAGGAGCTGTGCTAGCACCCCACTTGACAAGAGCCCTTCCTCTGCCTTTTTTCTCATGTTTGAGCCTAATTGACAGAGCAAATGTAAAAGCATGTGAGCAGCAGGGTCAGAGGAAAGCCCATGGCAGACCAGTCATATTGCTGATAAAAAGAACAAAAGAAATCACAGTCTCTAGCAAAAATGCACTCACTTTCCCCCATGAAACCTTACTTTAAATTCCTTGATGAATAAACCCACAAAAATGTAACCCTTTCTACCCTGCTCAGTGTGTTCATAGCTCACATCAGTCTCTGCCTACAAAAGGGGTTTGATCTAGCACCAGCTTTACACACAGTTGTTGATATAATTGCTAATCAATACAGCTGCTTGCTGTGGCTGCAGCACACAAAAGGCTTTAACAGGATCCAGGCCTAACAATGTCTTCATGCAAACACTCACCTGCTGTCACTCTTGTTGTTACGTTATTTCTGAGCACACTGATATCTCAGACGGGATTAAAGGCTCAGGCATAGACATGAGACAGTTTCTAAAGCAGCCTGGACTCGGTCTTGACACAAATTAGCTGTTTCAATGCCTACTCGAGCATGGAGATTTCTCTTCTCACTCTGAAGAAGTTTGTGCAGTTTAGCCATGACTCAAGGTGCAAGTGCTGGGGAAATGCAGGTCCTCTGGCGCTAGTTCCCCAGTTCTGACTAGAAAAAAAAAAAAAAACAAAAACCCAACAAAACAAAACAAAAAAACAAAACCAAAAAAAAAACAAAAAAAAAAAAAAAAAACAAAAACCAAAACAAACCAC
>VZUI01045428.1:0-22733 GCA_013401135.1 Cettia cetti | reverse complement strand
TATTCTATTCTATTCTATTCTATTCTATTCCATTCCATTCCATTCCATTCCATTCCATTCCATTCCATTCCATTCCACTCCATTCCTGCCAGGATAATCAGGAAAGGAATCCAAGTTAAGTCAGGTGTGGTGACAGCCCTCTCCTGTGTGAGCACTGCAGTAATTTTCTTCCTGCATTAGGCAAACTAGTCTTGCTGCATAGTTGAGAGATCTTGCAATTAGGAGTGTGCCAAACATCAGAAAAATTGCCTCCTTCTTTCACAGCAACTTCTCTCAGTGAAGCCTGTGCCACAGAAACAGTTTTCATCCAGTCCTGTTGTCAACCATAGAAAATGTGGATTCTTTTGGAGAATTTTATTATTGTAAACATGACATTGTGCATGGTGCAAGAACCATTCTCACTCTCCTTGCAGTTAAATTTGATATATATCCTCTGCCTTAAGTCACACATGAAGAAATGCAAGGCTTTTTAAAATTTAAATACTATGCCCAGGACTTTCTATAAACTTCAGGTGCCCATCCTCAAGATACATGCAATGGGTGACTTCATTAGAATAAGACATAGCTTCTTGTAAACTTTTGAAAGATAAAATCTCCAATCCACACTCAATTACAGTTCCTTTTGACTCAGAAGTGTAAATGTATGTGTGTAAGGCATTGTATTGATCAAGTCAAGCAGGCAGTAGCTGCTTTTTAATTGTTTACCGTTCATCTTTTTACACAAATATTTTCAGCTTTATAAGGAGTAATTAAGGGAGTAAAAAGACCAATATTGGTTTTACAAAGAAGCACTGTAATAGACAGAAGACATACCTGAAGAGGAACCCAAGACAGAAGGCATGTCCTCTTGTGCAGGGTTTTTGGTGTTACTTCCCTTAAAGGACAGAAAGTGATGTGCTTTTATTGCAGTTGTGTCTCTTTTTATGGAAAATCATAGAATCATAGAATGGCATGAGTTGGAGGGAACCTTAAAGATTGCCTAGTTCCCACCTCTCTGCTGTGGGCAGGGACATGTTTCATTAAACCAGGTTTCTCAAAGCCCTGTCCAACCTGACCTTGAACAACTCCAGGGATGAGACATCCACAGCTTCTCTGGGCAACCTATTCCAGTGCCTCACCACCCTCATGAGGAAGAATTTCTTCCTAACATCTAATGTAGACCTGCCCTGTTTCAGTTTAAAACCATTGCCCCTTGTCCTGTCACTCTCTGTGAAAAATCCCTCTCCCTCCTTTTTGTAAGACCTGGAACCTGTAACAGCCTTTCCTTCTGCACAAAACAAAGCTCAAAGGTATTAAATAAATATCCAAAACTTTGGGCTCAATAATGGGAGAAAAATGCCAGCAACTCACAACAAAATATTCTCTGTCCTGTTCTTAAGCTGAATTCATGAAACAGGAATTTGAGCATTTCTTGGAAATACAGAGTGATATTTCAAGGATATCTGAATACATCATTACCTATCTTTCCTAAAGGAAACAGATCAAAACTTTGGTTGGTTGCTCAAGTCTGAAGAGGAAATACTACAGCAAAGATCGTCTTCTTGCTTTAAAGAGTGGATCATGTTAGCTTTTAAAAGCATTATGAACAATTCCTCTGCTCAGGAAAACATAATTTTATCTCTCTAAAAAATTAGTTGATAAGCCACTGGCTATACAGTTGGGCTGCTCTTTAAAACCCCTTCAAACTTAGGCCCAAATATTATGCTTATTGATAAGCTGAAATTTTTTGGCATAATGTGACCTAATAAAGCTCTTGCTTCTAAGTCTTGCTAAGTATTTCTACCAGTTAGCAGAAACACAATCTTAATAATTATTTAATGCATTTTCATTGAAGTTTCTGCACTTTCAATAAAAATTATACTATTGCAAACTCATGACTTCCATTACTTTCAAATTAAGTGTTTCTTTGTTTAGGTAACAATCATAAATTAGTTCAGCAAGAAGACAAGAATTGCTTCTTAATTGTGCTGGAAGAACTTTTTTTTTAAAACCTGAAGGTAACAAGTGTCATTTTGCATATATTAAGATTTAAAGAGGTGCTTCTGTTACAGCTGATGTGTAACTTAAGACTTTCAGAGTTGTAAAACTGTAACTTTATGCTAATTTATATAAATAATGTATAGCCCATTTACAATACGTTACGTGCTGTCCTTGATCCTCACACCATGCTTGGATTGGTCTGCTATTTTTTAATCAGCTCTGTCTCCACAGACCTCATAAACTGTTAGTGGTTCCAGGAAACAAGATTTGACCCAGCAGCCTTCTCCCCTGTCAGTCACAGCAAGGGTTTGCACATGTCATACACCACAGAGCACATTCTTTCATTATTAGGTGAGTTGGGTTCTTTATTTGAAGGATGAAGTATAGAGCTTGTGATACTCAGAGATAGTCAAAGCAGACATTTCAGAGTAATTATTATGTATGACTTTTGCACAGTCTGAAGCCCTTGATCAGATGTAATTGTTCCATGCTTGAGGCTGCTCTTTTCAGAAACTTAGGAGCAAGAATAACAACCAGGATCCTTTTTCAGCCCAGGTGCATTAGGGACAACAGGGAATACTGTGCATGGAATGAAAGCCTGTCTGAGGCATCCACTGTGAACTGCAGTCTTTTGAGACAAGCAGTGCTGGGGCTGCAGATGGGACTGAGCTGCCCATCTGCACCAAGGGACATGGACATGTCCCTGCCCCTCAAGGATGATGAGCACACACTCCAGCAGGTACACAACAGGGTCCTGGCAGCAACTGAGCATCAGTTTCTAGATGTGGCGCCTTGGGAAACACATGGCTGTTTCTCAGGTGTGAATAAATAGTGTCATGACAAACAAGCCCTGGAAAACTGGACAATGGGAACACAGCAAACTGCCAAGGTTTCCAGTAGGGAGTATGATTGCACACACAAAACAAGTGCACAAGGCTCGATCCAGCTCCCCTTTTTACACATAGAAGCAGTCCACAAAAATGTTGTTTCCAGTTGCAGCGTGCCTTTCACATGTGTGATAAGTCATGCACTTGCCTGCTGAGCTGGAAGCACTCTTCCATAGCTGGATATTACAGAGCTGAAAACAACAAACCATCACAGCAAAGGGTAGCATGAAGAAGGAGAAATAACTTTTACAACCCATTTATTTGTAATATCAAGCATGCTATTGTTTGTCTTTTACTGACTTACACATATTTCCACTGGAAAGTCACTGACTTTATTTTTAGTCCCATAGTTTCTGAGAGATGTCAAATTTACTATGGCAGATTCAACTAGTGGTCTTGCATTCTGAAAATTAAAGCAGACCATAAAATGGCATTAATGCAAAGCCAGCATGATCTGTTCAGGAGGCATATAGAACAGTTTCCAGCACTTTTTGTGTAATCTGTAAACAAAATACATAAGGCTAATTATGCCTGATAACAGGATAATAATATCTGATTTTTGCATAGTACATTTCACATTAAAGGGAATCAATCTGTTGAAAAAGTAAGACCCATTTGAAGATATAAGATTAAGATAACTATAAACAGTTAAGAGCAATTTTTGGTGAGGGACAAGATAATGTAGCCCGAGACAGGTGCATACACAAGATACTGACACATCTCTGAAATCTTTGTTTTAAAGTTTCCTGTTTCAGGTATTACTGAGAAACTGTTCTTTGAAACCTAAGACAGGGAGATGCCCATTTGAACAACCATTTCTGAGAATTTTCTGCCCTTGAAATACTTTCTTAAAAGAAGTTGTTCAGTGGCACTTTTATTCAGGCCAGTAAGCACAGGAACACTGGGGTGGCCAGTTTGAGATGGCTGACAAACTTCCTGCTGAATTCTTCAAACTGTGCCACTTTTCAGTCAGGTGACAGCATCATGTCCTCTACACCAGTGGAGCAGCTTCCTCTGACTCTCCAGGTCAGGCTGCCTGCAGCACCCAGCTCGTGCTGCCACAATATGAAACAATATTTGGATTTACACAAGTTTCAAGGTGGAAACCTTCCTCCTCTAGGCACAGTCCTTGCTGGGATGCTTTGCTTTGAACTGGACCCCTTAGAGCACCTTCAGTGCAGAGAACTCCACCATCAAACCCCTTCCTTCTCCTACTGCCTATGGCTTATCCCCTCCCAGGGCAGCTCTCCAGCACTGCCAAGAGAAGGGAATCCATTGTGGGTGGGAGCAGCCACAGGACTCTCACTGCTCTGAAGGATGCAGGAGCAGCCCAGCACATCACTGCTGCTCACTCCATGAACAACGTGCCAGCATCCACCAAGTGACACCATCCTCTGGGAACAAACTGTGGTTGACAGCTCAGGGGTGGGGAGGAGCTGGCAGGGCCGGGGAATGGCACAGCAGGGGCACTAAGCCCCATAACTGCACGTCTGACAGCGAGGCTGTGGTCTGCAAGGACAGGCCTGCAGAGGGATGGAGGGGAAGGGGGCTGAGGTACTCTCTGCTGTTAGTGTAGGAATTGGTACTCACACCCCCCCCCCCCCCCCCCCCCCAGCAAATCCAGCAGTGATCTGTTGCCACACAGAGACGTGCACCAGCTCTAATGAACAGGGTGAGATGTGCAGCTCTCATTCTCCTCAGAGGGGTTTACAACTTGCCAGTAGGAATGAAAACTCACAGGCCTGGAGGTTCAGGGTGTAACTTGCACATGCTTAGTCTAGTCCACAGATCCTAGTGATACAGTAAATTCTTCATAGATAAGAAAATGCACAGGGCTTTTTGTGAGCTTTGGTTTGCAGGAATTGCAAGATATGTTTTGCGAGATAACTTCTATCTTATCTTTATTTTTTCTGTTCTAAAGTAGAACAGTCTGGATGTTAAAGACATTTCTGCCACAATATTAACCCCATCAGGCAGAACAAGCTTCACTAAAAGAATTTTAGCCTTGTCCTGAGATTCAAGGAGTTAAAATGTGGCATTAGAACTACAACAGAATTTCTAGCACTGGGAGATGAGTCCTTCCACACTACAGAAGGCAGGGAGCCAGAAATAGCTAGATAAACTAATTCCCCTGCTATTCTCTCTACTACTCTCCCTCTAACCTGCTCTTCTTTCTCTGGCTAAAGCAAGCAATGGTTGACTGCTAATATTCTTGCCATCCTCTCATTTTGTGTACCTATTTAGACTGTTTCTAGTATTGCAGTCCTCATGTGGTTTTTTGGTGTGATACTCAGGACCAATACCAAGTGACTGATATGTGTCTGCCAGGTACCTCTTCACCACCATCACACTTCTCACACTAATACTTTTCCAGATTTAAGTATTACTTTTTTCTGAGAATATACTCACAGTTTCACAGGAACATAGATTCACAGGAATTTAGCAGGACTAAACAACAGGTATTTTTATTCAAAACATCTGTAGGTTTACACATCCTACCTACACCCAACTTTCTGTTTTATCAACCTCCATATGTTCATATTTCTTGTCTCAATTTTTTTTGTGAGACCTTGCACACTACAACATACCTGCATTGTTTTGGTCACGGTGTACTCCCTTCTTTCATGGATAATATGCTACACTTACTATTCCCAGTCTTGTCTCCCTCCTGGGCTGGCAGCCATCTAAGCCATCTGACCCACATTCCCTCTGACCTTTATTACAGAATTTCTTCTCCCAAATGACCAGCCTCCACAGTGCACTAAAGCCATTTCAGGTACAGTCTACATATTCCCGCACTCCTGGCCCTAATTGCTGCCCTGGAAGAGACTTTTCCCCTGGAAGAGATTTTTCTTTTTCCCCTGGAAGAGATTTTTTTTTTTCTTTTTTCCCCTCAAAGATGCACCATTAATCTGGTGATCAACAGGACACAGTTACCCACATCCCTGCATTTCTTTTAGTGGTAAAGAAAGGAAGAGACCATTTGAGACATGTTTAACAAATCCAGTTACCCAAAGCACATCATGGAGTAGATCCTCTCTGCCAAGGGGTGTAAGCAAAGACAAACTATATGCTATTTAAAGACAAAATACATATCTCTAATTTTCACAGAGAAAAATGGCCTGTATGGAGGATTTGTTGTTTTGCACTCATGAGCCTTTGGAGGTTCTAGGCTTATGAACATAGTAATACTTCATTTAAAAATCCATTCTTAAATTCCCTTTCTTTAAGTAGATCTTGAAGGCAAGAAGTGCCTTACAGAGCATGTCATCACCTCAGCTGTCATTATATCACACAATAGCATGCAAGAGCACACTGTATTTGGGATTGCATGTACAGCATGGAACTCATCGGTATTCACCCAATGCAACCACATAGAAACCAGTGTTTCCTGAGAAAAAACACCTGAAAAGCAAAACAGGAGTCACTTTTAGTCATTACAGTAAACAATACTTCCCTACCTGACAGCAGAGAAATTTTATTGAAGTGTGTCACACAGAGCAGCTGGCATAGCCCTCACCTGGTGCAGCCTTCATCTTGTGCCAAGTCACAGAGTCACACATGTGGAAGATGCCTGCTCAGATCAGGACACTGCTCACAGCCAAAGTCACAGCCATCAGAGCCAGCTCAGCATGGCTGCTAAACCTGCAGGTCTTCTGCACTCGCCCTGAAAGGGAAAGGCCAGGGCAGAGGAAGCCACTCCATAGACCTTGAATATAAAACCAGAAGGTAAAAAAGCTCATAAGGAAAGTCCTCTCATCTTTCCTGGAATCTTGGTCAGGCTTGCCAGCACAAATTGATCCTTGTCCCATGCAGAAATCACTGGGTAGGAAAAGCAGTATGTCAGCTCTCAGAAATTCTAAGAAGGAAACTACTCTAAATCCCTTTACCTTTAAGCCCTTTCAATTAACTTTGCAGTTTTTACATTTGAGTCAAAACATCTTGTGTAATTTATTACTTATATTTTATAGAAGGCCAGCACAGTAAACATGGACTTTTATTCAGCAACACTGTACATAAAGGTAATCAGGAAATTGGAATGGAAATTAAGTACATCAAGATGATCATCACAGCTTGATAGAACAACCTAATAATTCAGTGTCTTATTGGCCATATACTCAGGGGTTTGTCATTTGAGCACTTCAAGAAAATTGTAAGCAGATGACTCAAACTGCCTTTCTGAAGAATTCTGTAAAACCCAAGGAGTCAGGAAAGGAGGTTAGAGGTGGAGGTAGGTGTTTGGGACCTTCAAGTTACTAGAGAAAGCTGATTCATGAAAACTCTCTGTGATTCATACATTTTATAGCAATAAACCTCTGAAGAAAAGGCGCTTGGATGGAAAATTACTGTGTTCAAAAAAGAGGCAAGATTTGTGGGATGTGAGCCCAGAAAGCTTAGTTCATGTTTAACTCCCAGTAAGGCTTGATTGTATATTCTCTTCTAACCATGGCTGTCCACGCAAACACCTACGGACAGGGTCACTGGAAGAGCAACTATTGGGGTCAAGAGCTACTTCAGATAATTTTCACTTGAAAAGATTAGGAGTTGATAACCCAAGCAACTGTGGAGCAGAACTGGCTTCGGAGCAGAGACAGCCATATGTCAGGGGCCTGAAGATGCCCCTCATTTAGCTAGCCCAGTTGACCTTCATATAACAAGTGACCAAAAATTTCAACAGTCATCAGCATATCAAATTTTTATGTTTCACAGCAAATACCAATTGCCTGGCCAATAAGACTACAAGAGAAACATAATAAATTAGAAAATTATTTTTTTAATTTACAGTGTGATCAGAAAAGATTTGCCTATATCAGATGTATATCACTCTTTGAGGCTACTGAGGACCCACGTGTAAAATTGTGCATCCTAATAATAGCAAGCCATTGCAAAGATTTCAATTTTTTTTTAACCCAAACATTTATAGGAAAACAAAACAAAGGTCATAATAAATTAAAGTTTAAAAGCTAGAAGTTCAAAGAAGGCAAGGAAGAGAGGGAAAAAAAAAGGGTATCGCCAATAATTACAGTACCACATGAAGAATGTAGTAAATACAAAGCTTACTGTGCTTTTAAATAACCCAAAATAAACAGATGTACAAAGCCATTTCCAATTTTGATCATTTCCTTAAACATGTCTCTTCTACTGACTCACAGGAGTAATTTGAGGACAACACTTTTAAGAGATGATCCTATTGAAACACTTCCCTCATGCTGTTGCTTGCCATATATCTCAGATACAAAAGCAAAGTCCCATGACAATTACACCTTTCTTTGAGTATTAGTTTACATTAAAATTTCTTTTTCTCTAGACCACTGCTCTTACATTTTATGATTCAGATGTTTAAATTTGATTAGATCTAGCAGTGACTGCTTGTAACAATAACAAGCAATTGCCAAGAAAATGTAAAAAGTACTTATAGCTGTGATGAGTATCATCAACCAACTCAGAGATCTATAGAATTTAATGGCATTATTAAAATCTGGTATATTTAGTGACAGACCAACAAGTAAGTATATTGCCTTTCTAGTGCTGATCTTAACTTTCCCTCTATAAAAATGCAGCTTCTCTGTAAAACCTTTAATTTTTGTTTCTAGTCCTTCACAATCAACAGAGAGAGACCGGCTTTTCCAGAAGGTGTTCAGAAGGTAGCAACATACCACAGCACTCCTACAAAAACAGCTTTTTTTTCCTCTGCTAATTGAAGAGGCAGCTTGCAAAAGTGCTTATTTGAATTCTTTCCCTAAACTCATTTTCTGAACTTAACCAGTACACTGTGACCCCTGCGGACAGATGGGTTACATCAGGACAAGAACTCTGGTATCTTGAGCTCCCAGAAGGCAGTGATAAGTATCTTTCCTGTCCACTGGACCAGGCTATGGACTTGATGACTTTAGACACAACAGTGGTGAGTGTTCTCCTTGGCAAGATGGGGCTTCTTGAGCAAAGGCAGTGGGGCAAGGTCAGAACATAGGGAAAGAAAAGCGCTATGAATATTAGGAGATGGTCCCTCAAAGAGAAGAAAAAGGGTGGAGGGAGAAATACATACCATGGCTCCAGTTAGGATGTAGGCTAGGCCACAATCTGAACTACAAATGACCTTCACAGAGGTCTGAGATATATTTACATGTTCAGTAGAGTGAATATTTAGGTTTTTTAATCTACTGCCAAAACAGCTCCAGAACTGAAACAGTGCAACAGCATCTCCCAAGTGGTACTGCAGAGAGGACATTTTAATTAGTACAGAGCAGCAATACTCTCCAGGTGCCCCTGCACTGTGGCCACATAAGGGCATTGAGACACACTGATTTCTCTTGGAGAGTTCAGCTAGGATGAGGCAGAGTGCTTGGCAAATATCAGCAGTTTTTGGCAGGGTGAAGAAATATTGGATGTTGACTTCTCATTTACACAGCTCAGGAAAGAAATGTTGTGGGATATTTAAATAGGCTAAATACTCTGGAATTCTCATCTATGTCTGAGTTGTACATACTACAGAAACCTCATCTTTGCCTCTAGCCTCTGGTGACAAACAGCATACAAGGAATGGGGAGAGTACAAGCCAGCTTCCCATGATTGCAAGAGGTAAAAAAGGATAAGTCAGATGTTACTTTTTAAAATAAGGTTTCTTTCCCTTTTAATCAGGGAATTACAGTTCTATACAGTCAAGATCCAAACCCAAGCTAAACCTAACCAATATCTCCTCAGCTTAAGGAAGTGAGAGGAAGACTAGATTTAAAATAAAGACACACTAAAATATGACTTTCTGTTCTAACTCTACTGTGTTCATCTTTCTGCAGTAGCAGACTTATTAGGTTAAAAAAACAAAAAAGCATAACAGGGTCCTGGTCAATGATAAGGGTAGTCCAGTTTCACTGTTTGCACTAGCTCAGGTTTCTAGGTTGAATTTTCTGTTGTTCATTTCTGGTATTTCTAAAAGCATCTGAAATAGGTTGCATCAGCTTTTAAGGAGCTGTACCTGTTGCTCCAGATCTATGTGTATGTTGCAAAATTCTTTTATGCTTATTTTGACTACTCTCAAAATTCAGCTTGCCTTCTAAAGCAGTTTCCTTTATTCCAGAAGTAACATTAAAGCTTTAAATAGACACTTTTACCAGCTGCTGAACAGCGGCAGGTCTAAGGCTCCTTGCTTGCTTTCCTTGGTCTCCATCAACTGCTGAAACAGAGCTCAGATACCTCTGAGAGAGCAGAAATTCAGAGTGGTTGGTGATGCCACCATACCAGTGCTGAGCAGTGTCTGAACTACCAGGTCATATGTGATGGCGTGTCTCCCTGTTCTTTTTAGCCTTCTGAATATTTATATTTTTGTAATGGAGTTTCTCACGCATTTTCATGTAAACAAAATATTGTTTATGTAACTGTCTTTTTCTTGTTGACATTCCTATCTTGGGGAGGAGAAATTTGATGGACTTCTAATTTGACCAGTGTGATTGGAGAGGTGGCAACCTTCATCCTCCCTGGTCATTGTCCAAAATCTATATAAACTGAAGTAGCAAAATGAACTTCCTTCCTCTTCCTTGCCCTGACGACTTAACATGTGGGTGTCCTTCATTGCGTGTCCTATAATGACAGGGGGTGCAGCATTTCTGCAGTGCAACTGCCGTGATTTTGGCTCCAAACACACAGCTCTGTGCAAAGGCACTGTTTATAAACAGATGAGCTTGAGCTGGCACTATTCAAGTTTCTCCTTCTTATGGCATCAATCAGTGTCTAGGGTGGGCCCCCACTCTCCATGATTTAGAAGCCCAAATTCCACAGATGTCTAATGAGACTGATTTTGACATTACCAAGGGCACAATTTTACTATGACAAACACTCATCTTCTACCCAGAACAGACAAGTTACAGGCACGCATGAACCACCAGGGTGCATCTTTCAGGGTACTTCTTCAGTGTCTTATTCTCTTAGTTGTTCATGTCTCTGAATATAATTAAAATATATAATAGAGCAGAATAATAACAATAATATAAATATAGAATAATATTTAAGAGCTCCATTTGAAAAAAACAGCAATTAAAATAAAAAGAAAAGCTAGACTTGCTAGAGAAAAGGAAGGGGTGGGATTGCAGGCTGTGAGAGACACATCTCCAGACCTCCGTTGCATGGGCAGCAGAGCTCCAGAATTACACTTGGCAGCTGTGCAACTTCCAGAGCAACAGAGGATGCCCATAATTAGCTCACAAAAAGTTTAACCTCTGAGGCATTGATAGTGTTAAATACGGTGATGTGGGCTCCATACACTTGCACTTCAGCACAAAACTTCTGCAGAACCATCTCTCTCCTTTTCTGTGGCTCTATGCTCTGCTATTCACTTAAGATTTTCACCAAACACAGGTAGTAAATTTTCACCATCATTTATAATACTCATGCTTGGAGGGCTTTGCTAAGAGCAACTTGTTTTGCTCTTGTGTTTTCTCCTCCGTGCTAATAACCTCACAGCCAACAAAACAGATGGAGCTGAAATACAGCTCCAGCAGAAGAATGATGTTAATAATGGACTCCCCCCATTTCACACAATGAGAAAAGAACATGAAAAAGGAGTGCCAGAATATAATTTTTCATATCAGCTCTACTTTTACTTTTCAGTATCTGAATGACCAAATGCTCCAGCTGAGATGACACTGGACAAAAGACACAAAGACAAAAGCTGAGAAGCCTCAGGTTTTTCTGGCCTCTGAAAATGTCAGATTCTGCAGACTAAGCCACCAACATCTAACCTTGCTTCATTCCTGAGGAGACAGCTTTATGATCTCATTAAAAGAATTGTTTTGTTTGGAAAGTTTGTTAGCCTTCCAGATAGAGTCAGCTTAGCTGAAAACCTATCAAAGTTTTATTTGATTGCAAAAAAGATAGACCAAATAAAAAGGCTAAACAAACACCAGCCAAACAAGACTTACATACTCAGGGTTCCCAGATTCTCCCTTTGTTTTCTTTAGCTTTAAAGTCATGATTATTCATTACTATTTTTAGCACCAGCCACATGCTTCTCTGAATATTAAAGAAACAAGCAGCATCACATTCCTACAAGGAAAAGAAAGTCATACAATACAGCACCTCAGCATAGTTCCTAGTATGGAAAGAGTGAGTCCAAGTAAATGAATAGTACCCCCTGTGAAGTTTGCAGGTACTGTGCCTTAACCAGACATGTTCAGGTACAAGCTGGCATAGAATCAGCCCCAATTATCTTGATTCCTGGGCCATTGATCAAAAGGCAGAGTCTTTGGTCAGCAACACCAGCTCCTCACCCAATGATTTCTCAGGGAAGATCTAGAGCTTCTTCCTTCACAAAAAGAAAATATCAAGAGAGACAGCTCTGGATAAAACAGCTTTTGCAAAAAACGACTTTGAGAACAACAACAAACACAGGTTTTAAATCTGTAAAGTACCCAGCACTGCAGGTCTTTGCAATTCTGATCGATTAAGTGCTGTGTGCTCAGGATGTCTAAAGTATAAGTCTTATTTTGGAAAACTGAGAAAGTTGAGGAAGTACAAACCAGAGAGCATTTGCATAGCAGACATTGCAGGAAAGAGGGGCAAGTGAAAGGCTTGTGAAAGTTGCATTTCCTAGTAAACAGCCCATTTCTCACTAGAGTAGGAGTTAAACCAGCTGGCCTATAGAAAAGGTATCTCAACATAAATATTAGAATATAATAGATATATTTTCCATTTGTAGAAAGACAAGATAAAAGAGTCTCTTAAAAACTCAGGAAAGGAGAACCAGTAAAATACTTGGGTGATTTGTCCCTGGTGGAGAAAGAAGCAATGGCATTGGCACTAGTTTATCAATACGTTAGAGACTGCCATCCACTCTGCTTTCTCCTCCAAACCTGAGGCTGCATCTGCCATACCTTGTTCCTTAATTGTGATGGTAGTTTTTGTTTCAGTGCCTGAGAACATGCACTATAACCCTGAAATACATTCAAGAAAGTGTAGAGCTCCATAAAAGAAACAATTGAGGAAAAATTGTAAGAGAAAATTATTATTTATTATCTCTTCTGATTTGTGCAGCTGCCGTTTCTGAACTTGACCAAATAACCTATCATCAAACCCATAATATTAGATTAAGTTGAAGCACCTAGTGTATAGAAAATACTTAATCTTGGACAAAGAGACCAGAAGATGAAAAAGCCAGTAAGTGCTTGAATTGATTGTTTCCAGGTAAATGATCCTCAGTTAAAAACATGAATGGCACACAAAGCTTCTCTCCATCATTTAGAGCTTGAAAACTTTTCCTCAAACAGTGAAATTAAGTATCTGGTACTAATCAAATTCTGCTTTGAGCATACTTAACTGTGTCTGTCAACCTGTCAAACTAAAAAAAAGAGTGGGGAAAAAAGGAATTTAAGGACAGAGCAAGACAATTTTTTATTTCAGAGCTGAGTGCTGTGGTAAAATCCACTTACAAATCCATTTTTCATTTTCTGTATTCATTTTACTATGCTTATAATTAGAAAATAAATTTTAATGGCTTTTAAATTGTAAATAGACACTCACAGATAAGAAATTAAAATTATGCTATAATGTGGAAGAAAAAACATTGCAAAAATTAAAGAATAATTTCTACGTCTACTTGTTTTGTCCTACAGTTTCTTCTCCATTATTTACCTTACACATTCCTATTGCCAGACCTTTCCCATGTCAAGCAAATGTGTTTACGTTGAAGAATATGACAGCAGTGGCTGTGTATTAACACCTTTTCTCCTAGCTGGTAAAGTTTTAGTTCACCTCCACCATGTATTTGCATTTGAAACTGCATCATCTGTGACCATCTGATATCACCTATGCTAGCTGATAGCTAAAGATTTACTTCCCCACAGGCAAACAACTGGATCACACAAACCTTGTTCACTCAGCTCTGTTCACCATACCTCGGTTATAATGTCACCAGAGAGACACTGAAAGACTGCATACTCCTACCAGAAAGAGCAAACCAATAGGGTTGCCATAGAAATAATGCAATCCCTTTGCCTAACCATGAATTTCTGTAAAACAGCAGATGACAACCAAGCACCAGGTTTTTTACTGTATTTGCTTTTTTAACCTTTGTTCTTTCCAGAAAGTGTTTACATGCACAAACCAAAAGGGTGCTCAGTCAATAATGAGAGCCAGGTGATGCACAGGTTCCCCAGAGAAGACAAAGGGGGTGAAAGGTGCCCCTGCCACCATGCAGGAGAGTGGTGGGGCTGGAGCCTGTGAGTGCTGCAGTTCGGCACCCACCAGCACAGACCAGAGCAGGCACCCAGCCTGCCCTGCCTGCCAAGCACCCTGCACCTCCAAAGCTGCAGTGGGAGAGACCAAAAAGCCCCACCACATACAGCAGAGCAGCCATCCACATTAATCCCTGTGATGGGTGAGCAGGCAAAGGATTTGTAAGGGCTGGTCCCACACCAGTGGCAGTGCTGCAGCCGCAGGTTTGTGAAAGGTTGGCTACTCCAGAAACAGGATTTCTCAAACTTGTTTCTATTATGTCTACACTTACTAAACAAAAGCTATTGGGCCACACCCTACCTCATGCTAGGCGACATTCAGATGTAATGCAACACCTAATTTCATGAAACCTGTCTTGCCAAAGTTTGCAATGACCTCAGCCGAGGTGCTGCATTCCCACCTTCCTTTGACACAGACGCCTGCTCTTCTTGCTGAGTTATGTTGCCTTCCTTTCCCTTCACTGGCGGCCTTCTGCTTTTTCTTTAACTCTCCTACAGTTCTCGTAAAAGGCACTTGCTTCTTCAAGTCCTCTGCAACTCTCTTCTGCTTTCTATTAGCATCCTACAGATCTTTGACCTTGATTTCTTTCTCTTCACCTTCAATAATTTCTCCCAGAATCCCAAGTGCCAATAAATTATAGCTACCATGTTCATAGCACTGAAGTGTTAGAGGCTGAGGAAGTTTTACCTTCTTTTTTTTTGAAGTTAGACTGATTCACAAAATAAAGATAGCATCTTGTATTAGAGAGCTTCTCCCATGTTTTGATGATGGTTTTGTATATGACTTCCCTAAAAATTTTATATACAGTATAAACAGTTACCAAGCCACAGCTACTGCTGAGCTGAATTAACTTGTGTTCTTAGAATATGCACTTAAATTTCCTAGAAGCAAAGAATATCTGAAGTTGGGAGGGACCTGTAAGAATCATTGAGTCCAGCTTCAAAAAGCTGTGGAACAAAACCTGACCTGGTAGCATATTATTTAAGAAAATTATACAGTATATAGCAAAGATCTAGAAGTAAACAAGAAGCAGCATAACTTTTACATATGCAGGATTAACATGGCTGTACTTTGGCTTATGAAACTTTTCATGTTTTCATATAATTCCTTGAGAAGCACATCTGCAGGTTACCTATGAAGACAGCAGTCAAGTGCCCTGCTCTGGGCATTATGAGCATAGAAATAAGAAGCTACACCCATCATGAGACAACTCTTGGCCCTTCTGCAACAAGTGTCAAAATCTCCACTGACAACTCCAGCTGGCCTTTTGTCATCAGATTTAAACTGAGTGTAGCCTATTTTTGAAGCAGCTACATAATCTGTATTTACAGTAACTACAAGCACTTCCAAAAACAGCAGAACAACACAACAGCTATTAAAACCACCAACAATAAAAAGCAATAATTGATTTTACACATCAAGTAATCTGAGCTGGCTTTATCTCAGCATGGCTCTTAGACTTTGTGCTCCATCATTGCAAAGCCTGCATCAGCCCAAAGCGGCAGGAGCGACAGCAGGCAGAAACAGCACTGGAGATCGGAATGGGGAAGCCTGGTCAGAAGACCAGAAGCCTGGTCTCCTGAATTACTGCCTCAGTGACACTGCCCACCACCAGGAGAGCCATTTCACCTGAACAAATGTCTGTAGACACATCTGATTGGGATAAGAAACAGATTTAGGGTGGCGTGAAATTGATTATCTAAGAGTAAGGAGTGGCAGCCACAGCTGGTCATCAGGGGAGGTTAGGGTTTAAAATGGATTAATTGTCTAGAGTGACAAAGGAGGAAGACAAACCTGAAGAGGAGTGCTGGTAAAGTTGGTAAAGAGCGTGAAACAGAGACAGAACACAGGAAAGCTTTGAATGGAAGGGTGGAGTGGGGTAAGAAATTACAACTGAGAGGGAGGGAAAGATTAGGGGAAAAGGCATTTTATTTCACAGTTGCTATCCAGACTGCACTAGAAACCAAACAAAATGATAAAAACATCTTTGGATACTGATGTGAGATAGAATAAGGACACCTGTAGAAGCCCAGAAAGGAGAGAAGTATCTGAGAATGGAGAGAGATTTACAGGTGAGAATCTCAAAGAGCTTGGGTATTGATTTCCATAGTGAGCTCAGGGTGACATCTGTGCTTGGCTGAAGAAGACTGGTAGAAGATTTCTAAAGAAAGCAGAGGAGATGGCAAATCAATCAGAGTGCACAAGGAATAGGGCTAGATCCAGCTCAAATTATAGAGCTGGAGATAGAACACGAGCAGCTTGCGGAGAGGGAGGAAATGAAGGAATAATTGAGTCTGTGCCACTAAGTACATAGTTTTCTTCATCCCCTGGGATACAATCCAGCAGTCAGGACCTTTTTCAGCCTTTCCCCATGTCCAAACTACAGTGCTACTTTCTATTTCAAACTCTTGCTTTGAAGGGGAGTGCCTGCAGGAATGATAGTTAACATGTTATTAACCACCTCCTAGCCCCGACGCAGCTACAGTCTGTTACAAGAAACTTTTATCTTTTTGTACGTCCCTTTCTGATCTTTGAGTTCAAGCAGTAGGGTTTAACCTACGTATAATGCTGTTTATTATACCAACACTCATTATAGGAAACAAGAACACAGAGCTTGAGAAACTGTAAACAAAGACCATCAATATTATCTAATGATTCATCTAACCTGGTTTAGGAAGCTGTAGAACTCATTAAGTATATTTCAGCAGCCTGTTGGCCATGAGATTTAATTACAGACAGTTGACTTCTGCAAGGAACTTTTTCAAATTATTTCAAGCTAAGAAAAATATTAAATTACAGAAAATATAATTAATCAAATCCGATTACTAATTATGTTAGTGCATTAACAAATACTGTTATCAGAGTAGGAAAGCACTTTTAAATCACTGGTTTTTAACAAAGATGAAGTTGAGTTCAGAAGAGGTCATCTGAAACTGGATGAATTTGTTGATTGTCTTTCTGATCTGGCCATTATGTTACCAGCATCTAGCTACAGGGTAAGGTCATACAGCCAGTGCAGGAGGAAGAGGACAGGGCAACACTGTGGTGATAACATGTTCTCAGATCAGTGTACGTTACAAATAAAGACTGACCCCCTTGAATACAGCAATCATTTTCCTGAATTTAACAATCAGCTTCTTCAGCAACTGTAGACCTGCATTCCAATCACTCCTATTTGTGCTTGAGAGGGTGGGTATTACAGAGGATTGTTGCATTTGCAGAAAAAAACCCCAGCATTTCTTTTGTGGTTATCATAAGTAGGAGCTTGCCATCATGCCTCCTACACACTAGTAGCTCCTTCTCGAGTACCAGAGCTGCTGACATCACATCAGGTGCATGAAGACCACCGTGAAGGACTGGCCCAGGCACAGGACTCCAGACTAAGTGTTTTGCTTGGACTGTCTGTTTGACTGTTGCTAAAATAGCCTATTACAAAATATAGAGAACCAAGGCCATGACTTTGTGTTTTGGGTCTGCTCTGTATTTAACAGCACTTCTTTTCAAGATGCACTTGCACCTGCACATAGGTAGATTGCAACCCAAAATCAGACTTAAAGAACATTGTTAGCTTCAGTCATGAGTTCAACATTGGATCAACAGCAGTTAGCAGCTCTGGAAAATATCCTCCTGGAATAAATAATTGATAAAGCTTGTGTGTTTGGGTCTCCAAATACAAACAGTACACAGATTACTTTCATCAGTCACAGGAGGGACCAATAGTTTACACTCACTGAAACAACTGTACAGAACAGGTGGAAGGGACAGTAGTGCTTCACCAACTGTTTTGCCAAAAATTTTGATTTTCCTCTATAAAATGAACTAATTTTGGACTACTTCCTCAATACAGGTAACATAATTTTCATGCACATGCTGTGTTTCTGTTCACACTCCTACCTTTTTCTTCATGTCTGCACTTCAGGGATGTTGTAGAGCTCAAGAACTTAAATATTAGCAGCTACATAATCTGAGGAAGCATCAGGAACTGAGAATATATTATGCATCTTACTCTCTTCAGCCTCCTTTGGAGAATGATTGTCCTCCACCTCTTCCTCTGGGACCACTTGAAGAAGATGAATCAACTCATAACTTGACACACCTAATTATTACACACTGCTAATATTCAAGGATGCTGCCAGCTAAAGAAGAGGGAGTAGCCTTCATTCAAACATGCTTTCCTGATCTCAAATCAAAGGCCTTTCTTTAATTAGTCAGCTAATTAATTTAGGTCCAAATGAGGCTTCGGAGGAAAAAGCAAATCCAGATGAGGCATCATAAATGTGCAATTAGAAGTTGTTCACTCATCTTAAAATTATTAGATATTTTCAAAGCAAGTCTTATAACAGGGCTGAGATCTCCTATTGTTTCTATCAGGAAAGGAAGAAAAAGCTTCTCCAATCATCTTATTTTGAAATTAATTTATATAGAACTTGACTAAATTAATAAATACAGTAACCTAAAAAGTTTAGAAAGCAATTAAGAGAGATTTTGAAATTATTTAAAACAGCTAAAGTTATTAGAGTGATGGGTAGTCAAATTCTTTGCTTTGAAACAGTTCTAGCAGTTGCCTTGTATTTCCTGGATTGCTGATTATAGAAAGGCTGCTCATATTTTTAATTTAGGAACTTCTAAGAGAAGGAATCATTAATCCACCCCAAACATCATATTTCAGCAGAGATTTGCACTGGAAAGGTTTCAGTACTAAGTTCAATATTCAGCTGCATTCTGGTACCAAGTGATGAATGTTCAACCAATATTTAGTTTTTTATGCAAGTTTATCCTTTGCTCTGGTCCAAACTCTCTTTCAGCACATGCTGCCCACTGATCTTGGCAGAAATGATGGCAGAATGACTGCAGCATTATTCTCCCAATCTTTTTTGGAGGCAGCTAAGAGATGCAGCTGAAGGATGCTTTATTCTTCCAGCTACAGCAACTAAAGATGAAGTGAGCTGCAGCACAGTAGGATTTCTGCAACAGGAAAACTGGCTTGTCTCTCCTCCTTTGCACCTGTCTAGTGCTTATCTTCGAGGCAGCACTGTTTACACAGACTATAGAAATACAGCAAAGACTGAAAAAACAAGAGTGGCCTTCATGACATGGCTTATCCCTGTGCAAGTGAAAAAAGGAAAGAAGTATGGTCTGTGTTCCTACCTCTCTTCTCATTTGTGGACCCCTACAGTCCACCATACGGGCTAGCACACACCACACTACTTCAAGTTCTTTCAGGCTTCTGAAAAGCACCTTGAGACAGCAACCAAACAACTGAATCAGACACAAATCTAGGGAACCTGATGCTAGTGAAACATACACAACAATTATGCCATTTCACCTCAATCCTTACAGCAGTAAACTCCTTCTCTCCTCTTGATCCAGGCCATTCAGACAAGCCCCCTTTCATTTAGAGTTATTATTTTGTGGGGTAGCAGGTTATAATATTCTTAGGTCATTAGCCAGAAGCAGGTCACCAACCTTTTCAAAGGAAAAGCTAAAAGGACTTACAGAGAGAAGCAATATTTTGGGGCTTTTCAACCAATCTGTTGCTGCAACAAACTTTCAAAGACGGAAGAAGCACTTCTGTTTCTTAACGCAACTCCGGGGTTTTTTTCCAGCTAAATCTGTTGATGATAATGATCTCTTTCAATAAATACTGCCTTTCAGAACACCACCAATACATCAACACTACAACTAATCCAAATGAACAGGTTTGATACTAAGAAATCATTTTAGGCTCAACTCTGTGGAAGCATTAAACCTGTAGTGCCAATAATACAGCCACGGCATTTCAGACGGCACAAACAAAGACAGTACAAATTTTAATAGGCCAAATTAAATTCTTAGTGAGCAAACTACATTTCCCCAAAGCACTTTGAGGATGAACTCCACATGGTCAAAGCATGAGGCAAGATTCCTGACACTGGCTGACCTGCACAGCCTTGTATCAGAAGATTCCCTAACACGGTGATTAGAACAACAGAGAAAGTGTAACGAGGCCTCCTCTGGCAGGTCATTAAGCAGAAGACATTGGCATTTGAAATGTGCATCTGATATAAAGAAAAACATTGCTTGAAAGTTCCAGGAATAAGTGCTTACTTAAGACAAACAGGAATTCAATAGCAGCTTTTACAATTAGAGAACAATGAATCCCATAAACATTTTCCACTCATTTAATTTAAAAACGAATCCACTTAATCTGTGTTCTCATTTTCTGCATTTGCTCTCTGTTCTCACTATTGCAAACAATTTAAATAGGTTGAATATTCTAAGAAACTGACTTTAAAGCAATTACTACGAAGGGATTGCTTCATATGTAGAGAAGGATGTACACAAACTGAAGGCAGGCTGAACAGGCATAACCTAAAAAACAAAGGGGGGGAAAAAAAGAAAAAGCCATGCTGTGTAGTCAAAATGTATAAGCAATAAGACTAATGGGTAAAGCTGCTTTCTTAAGGTCCATATTCACTTTAGTCACATGCTCCACCACCTCCTAGTCTCCCCAGAAAATAAAGGAGACCCACAGAGAGCTTCTGAAATCAGACTTCACAATATAATTCCTCTTTTCCCCACCTCTCCTCTTCTAAAAATAGATAGTGGATCTCTAGCTTCTTCTTAAACAACTTCAGTTACTCAAACAGAAAAATGCTTCTGTCTTCCTTCTCCAGTTAATCATCCCAGATCTAACCACTTCTAGCTGGGTCTAATGACTGAAGGACCAGGCAAGAAGGAATGGTAACATTCCTGTAGCATCACATGACAAATACAGAAATAGGGGAACATAGGTTTAATCATAAATCTTAAGTCATAGATATTGTTTTAATCTGAAACAGAAAAGACAAAAAGGAAAAAGAATGACATTGAAAACTTTCTGTAGTTTCTGTCCCCTGGTACAGAGTCAGTGCTTGGCTTTGAGAAAGCAATGAATAATCCAAGCAGCTGGACCTTGAAAATAGTTACAGTGCTTTATGTGCTAAAACGTGCAAATTATCCAGCAGACCAGGAAGCAGTCACCAAACTTCTGAGGCTTTCTGCCCACACACACCACCTCTTCTTCCCCTTTTGGTACTTGGTCCATTTCTCATTTCCCAGGTGTGAGGTAGCTGCTGCTCCAATGGGGCTATCGAGTGTCTAGGAACCCCTGACAAATGGCCACACTGCATACATTGTAAAGGCCAACTTTATAATGTGTGCAAGTCACTGCAAGCAGGCTGAGGGCCAGCAAATGTTTAATCCAGAGGCAGTAAACATAAAAATCACCAATCAGTTGAGAGGATGCATCAGGTCCATATTTCAGATATGCTCATAAACAACAGCAACCTATGCCCAGATGCTTCAGTCCCATTCTCAGGAAACTTTTCCTGACTGAAGCCCAGATTTTCAGAGGTACCTCCCTGGCATGCAGAACCTCTCACAGTCACATGAACCTTCCAGTTAGTCCTGGTTGGTTTTTTTTTTTTCCTGCACATATTCTCACTGTGCTCATCATAATTATATTTAAAAAGAAGGTTCAGATTGTTCTTTCACCAAAAACAATTCTACTTGATAGAAAGATATGAAGACATGACTGCTAAATGAGTTGCTGTGAGCTGAGGCAGGGTGTGGATTTACAGCACACACCCAGCATTTCACAGAAGCTGCCCTTGAGCATGGCCTCCTCACATGGTGCTGTGGTCCTCTCACTGCAGGGTGGCTGCTGCACTGCGCTGTGAGCTCTGTGCGAGGGCACTCAGCAGCTTATTTTTATAAATCCATAACGTACACCATTAGGCCATGTCTTGTTTGTGGATCCATGTCTGTATCCATCCAGCCACACTTTTAAAGGAACTTTGGCCTCTAGCTTAGCTGATAAACACTTAATGGATTGACACAAGGCAAGATTATATCAAGTCACTGCTTACATCACAAGGATTATTGTCTAGATTTTATTTTTTAATTAACTGATACAGTACAGGACTTAAAGCACAGCCCCATCTGCCTATGTAAAACTTTTGAGCTAAGCTGATAACAGATGGCCTTATTAGCATGTAGAAACAGTATTGGGCAGGTATTGGGAATAACCAACAATGTGAGCTTTGTTTTAATTCACTTTTTTTAGATAGATAAAAAACTTCAGGTAGATTTTTTGTTAAAAGGCATTACATACTTGGCACTGCATTAGTATTATCAGCATTTGCTACAACAGTTTGAAAATAAACCTTTCATTATGTCCAGACATGATTTACAGATACAGCCCTTCAAACAGGAATCCTGTGCTAATTTCAAGACAAATCATCTCTTATGCCCATATCTGATTTACAGTTAGTTTTGTTCAAATAAAAATGTATGACGCAGATTTCCATTTGCATTCTGCCAGGTACTTCTATTTTTAGATGCAGGTCAGCTTTATACTTCTTTAATGTGCCCACAGCTTCAATACAGCAAATTGTGCAGCTTAGCAAGTTTATCTAACATTCTGTTAGATAAAAAAATCTGCAAAATTGCTGACACAATTGTATCAACATTGATAAGAACAGCAAGGTGTTTAGACCTCCTACTTGATGGAAGTCTGCTAAAGGAAATTACTAGGGTTTTTTCCCTTCCTTCCTTCCTTCCTTCCTTCCTTCCTTCCTTCCTTCCTTCCTTCCTTCCTTCCTTCCTTCCTTCCTTCCTTCC
>VZUI01045427.1:0-57072 GCA_013401135.1 Cettia cetti | reverse complement strand
AAACAACAACAACAACAACAAAAAAAAAAAAAAACCAAAACCAAAAACCAACAAAACCCAAACAAACAAAACCAAAACTGAAAACCCAAACAAACAAAACCCCAACAATCAATAAAAAGGTACTCTAAAACACTGATACTGGGAATTTAAAGCTGACTTTGAAGAACTTGATGTAGGTTCCATGGGCTGTATTACAATGAAGATCATTCAAGAAGGCCCCAAGGTGTATTCTAACCCCCCAAAAATCTGAGAAAAGAGAGCAGCAATGGTGACACATACTTTCTTTCAGTCATCAGACTGTCTCACCACTGAGACAACTGAGAAGACCCTGTTCTACACCTTAGAGTGCTCAAACATTCCCAAAGTTACTCCTTGCCTTTACCAGACAGATGCTCTTACAGACAAACAAAATAAGATGTCTTAGCTAGTGAAACCACCTTTTTTAGTCAATGTTAAGCTTTTCAGCAGTTGTTCTTTTAATTTTCTGTGTCTTAAACACACAGAAATTTCCTCAAAGCAGAGGACTTAACAGGTCTTGCAAATCAGTGAACATTTAGTAGCAAGGAAGGTAGAGATTCAAAATTATTTTTTCGTACTCCTCAGTTCCTTTTGTGGCCTTGTAGGACTTCTAGTCCACTTTCAGGAAGAAGATGGACATGTCTTTGTGCTTAAAACTCAAAACTGAGAGGAAGCACCTCTGTGAGCAGTTCTGCTACACTTGGTGGGGAAGTTTCCATTTACAAGTCTTGTTCTTTTATTTCACAGTCCATCAATTTGACCAAGTCTAAAGTTCTAAATTACAACTCAAGCAAAATCACTGTGGTTTTCCCTTTATTCCCATTAAAAATCTGTGTAACTACCAAGTTTTCCATGGCTTTTGCCCAAAACCACAACCTGCTGCAAATTCATTGAAAAATAATTCCAAACTTAACCCAGATTAATAACACTTCCAATTAGGATAGCCAAGTTTTGCAGTTTAGCAGATTAAAATTTGTCAGGTTTCGTGTCTCTTTGGGAACATTGTGTTCCACTCAAACCACAATCTGACAAGAAATTATTACTGTCAAACTAAAGCTATTTTAAAAATTTCCACCTTTGCATTTTGTAAGCTCCACACTTTGGAGTTCAATTCTGCAGTTTAATTTTATCCTGTTGTATAAATATGGGAGGATCCTACTTCTAGATCCAGAAGGGTTTCCAAGTCATAGCCCTACCCAGATTGGGGTATTTGGACCCATATGCTCTTGTTTGGATCCTTTGCTAATCTTTTCCTTAAAATCGAGGGTGTGATCAGATCATCTGCAAGTGTTTCAAGCTGACATGTTTTCAGCCATCAGCCTCCCTTCAGCTGAAACTCATTGCTCCTTGTCTGAAGGGTAACTCCTAGCAGGATTCCCACCAGTGCAATGTGAAACAGGTTTGCTGGCCCAACCCGAGGATGAGAAGGAGATGAGAAGGGTGAGCACCTGTAGATTTGCTAATTCAAGTACTTGTGATCATGCTGGATACCGCCTATATTTTTCCAAGGTTGTTTTCTTCCTCCTGGCCTCTGCATTCTTCTCCCTAGGTATGATATTTGGAGACAGAAGTATAGGCTGATGATGACTGAAACCACTCTCCCTGAACAGCATGGCCCTTGCATTTTCTAGACCAAAGCACTCTCTGGCACTGTGCATTAAAAAAAAAAAAAGATTTATGGTTTTTAATCTCATAAGGTATGACTGAAGTACGCTATAATATATAGGACAGGAATTAATCCTGATTTTTTTTTTCTTATTTCATCTGTCAGAAGAACACCATTTCAATTATTTATTAAGAAAATTATGTTTTTCAAGGTGAATGCATTATTTCATTATCTGCTTTCAATTAGCTGAGAATTCACTATGTTCAGCCAAATGTCCATTCATCAACAAATTCCAGATTCCTGGCAGTCTCAGCAAATTCCCAATTTTCTTCTTTTATGGGTACAATAAGAGAAGATATTCGTGCCTCATGCTAAATTATGGCTGGGGTTAGACTACCCTGGAGGGAGGAGAAAACAACAGTGGAACGTCTTGAAATGTATTAATAGATGTTTTTATTAAAGGAGAGCTACAATATTTCAGAATATTTTTTCTTCAGGTGCTTTGTTATTGTTAACTAGATGCCCTCTTGCCCTTCTTTGTGGGCAACAATGACCTGAGGTGGTCACTCTCCAACACGTGTGCAATGGGCTCACAAGGACACCTCTGGCAGCAGGGACAGGGACAAAACAGATGGAAAATACATCTTGCACCACTGCAACTCATGAAGAGTTAGTGAATTCCCATTCTCAGTGCAAGGCTGTGCAAAGTATCTCCAGCAGTGCCACAGGCTGCTCCAGGGCTGTGTGGACACCCCAGAGCATCAAGGGAAGAGGGAGCAGGAAGAGGGACGGCATCCAACCCTGTGCCTGGACAGAACAGGGCCTGCCTTGGAAATATGGCAGTGCTGCTGCTCCTCTGTCCTCCTGCACAGCAGGGTCACTGAGCTGGGTGCCAGGCCAGTGCTGACACAGCCCCACGGCCTGTGGGACCCCCTGCCCAGCTCCTCACCCACCACATGCCAGGCAGTGGAGCTGCTCCCATTCCAGCCTCCTCCCTGCCCAGGCAGATGCTCGCAGGGAGCAGGGAGCTCCACTCTCCAGCCTGGGAGTTGGGCCTCTGGCAGAGGGGCTCTTTCTCTCACAAACGGAGCACTTTTGAAAAGGCAAACCTGCTTTTTAAAATGCTTCATGCCCAAAGGCACTTTTACTACCTGCTTGCAATTGACACTTTACCCTGCACTGAGCTAAAGCCCTTTAGGAGTCTCTTGGGCAAAACAGGAGAAAGGCTCTCCCCCTGACAGCTGTTGGGTTGGAAGGCAACCAGAAATGTTGCCACAGCTTCTGTATATGCCCACAATACTCTGAGCTCAGTTACTTGCCAGGCATTGCTTGGAGTGGCACTTCTGTGTACAGTGTGAGTGTACAGCTCATGGGGAGAGCACAGGAGTTGGGTGATCTCACTGTCCCATCTCCCTCTTTTTGTTGTGGAACTGCTGTCTCCTCTGGCTTCTTCAGTGTTGTCAAAGATCCTGTGTCCTGCCAACTCCTATGGGTCATACAAAGGCACCTTGATTTTCTGCTGCCTTTCTGTTTCCCTGTTCAGCAACCACTGCCCCTCTAATTATATTTGCTTGGTCACCTCCTCTTTCCTCCTTTTCACTCACAGTGGATATTTTCTGCAGCTTATGTTCTCTTTTTCCAATAATTTGGGGTCAGCAATGCTTTGCTTACACTGTGGAGCAGGAGTTTTCAGCCTTTCTCATCATATTCAGGTGTTTGCAGGCCTCTCCCTCTCCATGCAGGCTCTGAGATAGGGTTCTCTTGTGCACCATATTTTTCATCACCTGAATGAAGAAACAGAGCCACTGCTCTGCCTCTCATTCCCCAGGTTGTGCAGAACCACCCTTACGTGGGCTGATGCCTTTCCCACCAGACATAGGAGAGGCAGGAAGACAGGAGTTTTTCTCCTGTGTGATTTGTGTGCATCTCAGGCACTGCTCTCAAGCAGGATTAGGCTGAGTTTTGGGGTTAAAGCTGTGCCACCCTCACTTCTCAGGGGTGCAGAGGCCTGAGAGCCACCTCACCACACAGCAGCTCTGCCAAAGGTGAGGGCTCTCCCAAACAGGCAAAACCATCACCATCCCATCAACATCTGTCTAATGTCCTACAGCCCAGGCAACTGAGCCCATGTGTTTATTTTACTGGTGGAATACACCTGCAAATTAAATATTGTATGATAAGCAGATGTTCACTTCTATAAATTGAACAGCACACAAAGATTTATGGACCCCAGAGGTTCAGATTTAGTGAGTGGGAGCCAAGGTCACAACTGGACCTTCAGATTCAATAAATCTTGACATTACTGGAGCACTGGGGGAGGGGAGAAAAGCATCATTATAGACTTATAACAATTTTTAAAGTATGCCAGTGATGATCTGCAAAGCAGATGTAAGGCTGATTTCGATACATTAAACTGACCCTGCCAGGTAAGGGATGAAATACCTCAGGGTCTGACTTGGAGTCACATATGGAATACAGGAGTGGGAATGATGATAATAAACCCCTGTTCACTTGGGAAGCAGAGGGGAAAAAATGCTCCATTAAAAAGAATAAATGTTTGGTTTTCATGCTCTAAGAAGGACACTGCTGGTAACATTAGTGGTGAATTTATTCTAATTAATACATTAAATGACATATCTGTGCAGTGCTTTTCTTTGATGCAGAGAACTAATAAAAACCACTGGTTTAACTCTGATAAAAATGAAGTCCTGAATGAGCAGAGTAGGTACCTCTTGGTGGACACCCAGATGGTGTCTCCCAGCCCAGGAGGCAGAGTCAGTGCATTCAGAGGGCTGGCAAAGGGAATAGACTGCCAGAAGTTATTCAAACTTTAATGTCACTTCAGACTCTAGGAATTGTGAAAGTTAGGGAAATGAGAGGAAGGTTTTAAATGAGCACCAAAATGTCCTGACGTGGGTGTGCTATAAAAACCTTTCTAGGGGCAACTCAGAAGCCCCTCTTTTGTGATAGCTGCAGTAAAATAGTGTTAAGGGTGTACATAGAAATGGATAAAGCCTGAAACACCAGAGCCCAGCCTGGGTTGTGAAGCCCTCCAGAGGAGTAGGATGAGTTTGTCTACTCCATACTCCACAGCAGACCCAGTGACTCTTAGGTTAGGACAGTCAAAGCTAAATTTCATCAGCCAACACACTGTCACGAGCGACCAGCTGCAGATGCAAACAAGAGAAAACAAACTCCAAAATGTTGTACTCTTTTTTTCTCACTGTGGTAGCTGTGCATGTGAAAAACTCCTCCAAATTCAAGTATGTGAAAGCAGAGCTGTCTGAAGCAGAAGCAGCCAGGAAGACATAGCATTTGATGGCTTCTGTGGCAACTAAAATGAAAATTTTCAAGGCAGAGCGAAGTTACCACTAACAGCCAGGTGAGTGTGGGATATAATGCCTGCCAGCTATAATACAGATAATTCAGAAATTATTACAGGCTGAAGCAGCTTAAGAATTTCTAAGTGCTTGCACAAGGTTGCCCCAGTTGTCCATGATCAAGTTCCTTCATGCACTCCTGAATGGAAATCCTGTTTGAGAGGTCAGAGTCAGGCAGGGGAGGTCAGTGTCCAGTGCACTGCCCTTTTTAGCTCTCGTTCTGGATCAATCCTCTCACTCCTGGGCACAAGGCTCAGCTTCACTCTCACACCCCTGCATGCCACATATGGGTGTATTTTGCTTCAGAGGGCGTAGTGAAGCTCATGATATGTACAGGCTTGGAAAAGGCTGCTCTCACAACCTGATGTACAAGGAACCTTCTGCCAACTGCTCTTGCATGATCAGTGATGTTTTTTCTGCACCCAGCCTCCAAGTGATGGAATGGAGGCCCGGGAAGTGATTTCCTGCCCCAGTGCCACCCAGCAGTCCTCTGCAGTGATCCAAGTCACCACCTCCCCATGCCTGGGGAACGACCACAATGTCCAGGGTCATAAAGGAAAGGTATTTCTCAGTGGTTTTTCCACTGCTCCTAGTGAAAGTGCCACACAAGCAGGGCAATCAAGTAGTGTTTACATTATCTGGCCTTTGTTCTTGTCTCTTTAAACGCTGACTCCAAAATAATTCTGTTTTCCATACCAAACAAGCACATTGTGGCCTCTTTGCTGGTGAGACACAAACTGTGGATTTCTCTGCCTTGGAATTTGCAAAAGACAGCTCTGGTAACTGAAACATCTTTTAAATGAGCCCCTGATGTTCTTACTGATAAAATTCACTTTGGTAGATCAATACTCAGCTTCATTGTTGTCCTGTATCAGACCAGGCTGCAGGTAACACGGGTTTAGTGGTTACTGTTTATGCCCAGAGGATTCCTAACCCCATTTCCCACTGCTGAAAAAGGCGTTAAAAATAAAAGTAATGTCTCACTGAAAGGAAGACTTTCCCAACAGCTGTATCCTTCAAAGGCTTTGGCCTTTTCTTTCCCCTTCCCCTCTCCCTAGGTAGCCCTCTGGGACCCACGGTTATGTGGGATGCCAACTGCTCACTATTCATCACAGCCCAGTTCTCCAAGGGCCCATTGACTCTCAATAATTTATCACTCGATGCTTTGTGTGCTCCTGCAGAAATAAATCAGGGCTGGGAGCACCAGATGCTCCCGCATCCCATCACACTGTGTTAATTTATTAAAGAGGGGTTTTCTCAGCCCAGCCGAGGGGTGCAGGGATCTCCTCCACAAGGAGCAGTGAGGATGGGGGTTAAGGTCTGCTGAGCCAAGTGCAAAGAGTGTTGAGAGAGAGAGACTTCAGCGTGGAAGCTGAACTTGGAAACCCTCACAGGGTGAGCAGGCGGTCGGCTTTCCAAGCAGAGCTCGCTGGGACTGCGCTCCAAGAAAAATACATTTAGTCCTTAAGCGTGTATTTTTCCTTCTGGGCTCACGGTCTCTTTTTGTTTCTTGGACTAGGTCTCGCACCCGGATACAGCAAGTAAATATCAAGCCATAAATCACAAATTTGATGCTTGCTTTTCTTCCTTCAAGGTTGTATAATATAATGGAAAAGATCAAGCAAATGCAAAGCTATTTTACGCTGCACATGCAGAGTGCAAAAGGCTCTGGGTCTCTTCCAATGACCTCGCAAGAATGATAGCCCTCCTGCTAACACAGAGATCTGTTTTTCTGAGGCATCACACAAATCCTCTCATGGACTGAAGAGTTTCTCCTGTTCTTGTTTTCTTTAATGTTCTTGCAATACAGTTAATTTAACATATAATGACCCTTCATTCAAACCTTCTGCACATATATATTATGGTCGTTTCATCAAATGTGTCTCTGGCAGAACAGGAAACACAAATTTCCTACATTCTCTCCCAGAGTCCTGAATGCATGTCAACAGCTTTTTGGTACTTATCACCCTTGGTCATTTCTCATCTCCCCTTCAGAGGGAGAGGACCATGCCTGCTAACACACAATCTTGCCTCTGACACTGGAGAACCAGGCTGACCCCACCTGGAAGATGGAAGAGTGCTGGGACTTCTTGAAGTTCTGAGAGCTTGTCCTTCAAATCCAGCCTTACCAAGGTTGCACATTCTCTGCTAGCACTCCCTCATGCAGCAGGGCCTGAAATCACACTGCTGCTGCTCTTACAAAATCACCTTCCAGTTATCTACAATGGGAAAAGCCAAACCAAGAACACATCCTACCCCCAAAAACACTGTTCAGGATAATTCCTCTTTCTCTAGCACAGTGGCCACTACCCAGGAATGATATAATGGGATAGGAGCTTTGCTGGTTCTGCTGATGCATTGACAGCCTCTCTGCTCATCTCTGAGCATGTAAAAATGGGATTTTAGAGATCATGTATCTAAATGACAACTAGTTTTTGTGGTGACAGCAAGAAAACTCTTCCCAGGTTCCAAGTCACTGCTCCACCTCACAGGGACTTCATAACTTTTACAGGAACAAGCTGGCAGGTGGGTTTTAAACGCCCGTTTATGCTTCCCTTCTCTCCTCCTCCTCAGAAGTTTCCATTTGCACTGACATTTTCCCCAAACTTCTAAGCTAGGGAAAGATATCCAGAGTACATAATGCTAGCCTGAAGAGCTAAAGCTTGCCAATGTTATGAGAAAGCATAAGCAAGAGATTATAATGGGAAATGTTGGGCAATCCTGTCTTTACTGAAGGCAAAATCCCCCGCTGGGCCTGCCACCAAGATTAGTTCCAGATTTCCTTAGGTTCTTGTGACATGCACAGGACCCGTCCCAGCACTGCTTAAGTGCTGTCAGGTCTAATGCTCTCTTTCAAATCTCTCTGCCCTAGCATCAAGAGCATTATTCTGAGGAGATTTTTCCTGAAATCTTCACGAGACAACATTGGGAAATGCTGGTTAGTCAGTAAGACCATTGTTTATCCTCCTGGTAAAACACAGCTTCTGCTAAACCAGAGCCCTTCTCTCCTTGAAGATAAGCAAATGCTAGTGAAATGACTGTAAATCATGAGAATTCTGGTTAAGGTTGCAGCAAAACTCCATTTGCATCTTAACTCTGTTTTCTCTCATTTACGGTCTTCTTCAAATGTCTTCTTTGGCACTGAAAACATTTGTCTCAACCTGAAAGTGAACTTTGGAGAGGGGGAGTCTGAATAAAACCCCTACAGCTGTTTCTGAGTTATCCAGGAAGAAAAAAAAAGCACATTTCAGAGTATAAACATTGTCTTGGTTTTATTTTGGGGCTTTTTGTTGTTTTGTTTTTTAAGTTCAAGGAGAACATTCCGTTTATTTAGAGTTAGGCTATTTTATTTTTTTTATTATTTTATTTTATTTTATTCAGAAATCAGCACGGCACATCTGTACTTCTTGGTGAGACAGAGGGACACAAGAGCTGCTCTGTGAGGTCAGAACAAGGGTTGGTCCAACCCTGGATCCTGTTTCTGTGGCTGGTAGCAGATGCTAAGAGCACAACAAAGAGGAAACAGGACCCGTGCCATGGGGCCTTTCCTGGTGTCCCCGCTGTGCTCCCACCACTCCATGATCACTGGGACTCCTGAGTTGGAGCTGGAATGCTGTGTTTGACAGTCACCAACGGCTTGGTGCTCTCTGAATCCATCTGATTTTGAGCCCCTCTGCCCTCTTGGCCTTTGCAGAATCTTGGGGTGAGGACATCAGCACGAGGCAGCTACACTGGGAAATCAGCAAATCTTCACCCTCTTTTTAAACCTGGTCATGTCCTTGGGATACTCTTTGTTCTTACATTATGAGAAACACTGAATAGGCTTTTTTTTTTTTTTCACTGAACAGGGCTTTTTTCATGAGCTGTTTCCTCACCCCTCTCGTGCAAGCTTGGTCACAGCCTCCCTGTTCTTGTTTTAATTCTCTACCTCTGGCTCTCCCATATCCATTTTAGGGTGGTGGAAGCATGGCATGGCTTGGGCTTATGATTCTTCTGACAACTTCCTCTCCTGGTAGGATCCAGTACTGAATGTGACTATTTTTCCTTCCATTGCTGAGGATCAGAACTCTGCTTTCAGAGAATTTTCCATCAATATTCCAAATTCCTTTCTAAAAGGCAGCAGCATGGTGACTGCCAGCTGAGCAGTGGTCATTTTATCCCTTCCCCTCTGCTTCATTACTTTGCTTTTCCCAGCACTGGCTTTCTAGTGGCATTTGATCTCCCAGTCACTCAACTGGGTGTGAGTGAGATCCTCCTGCAATTCTTTGGCAGTTCTGAAGAGTTCTGCACCATCCACAAATGTGGGTAACTTGCTGCTTCTCCCATCTTACAGACATTTGATTAACCCATTGGAGGATACCATACACATCTCCACTGTTTTCTAGACTGGAGCAGCTCCATGAGAGAACTTCAGCCCTTTTTCATCCACAGTTTTGCTCCACAATGTTCCTGGGGCAAAGTGCCATTTTTGGAAAGCTGGATGTGGTTTCTCAGTGATGCCTTGCTGAGGCACATCCTCACTGACCTCTGCAAAGCCTGCCAACAAATTTGAAAAGCCTGCATCTCCCCAAAAAAAGCAACATTTCTTTCTTCCCACCACCTCTCTCATGCACGCAGGATCCATCCATGTCTGCCAGTTCTAATATGTGATAGAATTTTCAATTCCCTGACTAGTATAGAAGGTCAGCACATTAGTTTGCAGTTCTTGGGTTTGTTCTTGATTTCTAGTCATAGTTAATATATCTAGAATAAAATGTCCAAATGTGAGGTTTTAATAATAAATAAAAGGACAACAAATATTCCCTGTAGACATGTTCAGTTATCTGTGCTAATTTTCCTGTTAAAATTGCAGCTGCTTCCACAAACTGGGCCAAGGTTATCCACAATTAAAATACTTTGAAAGTTTTCCTTTTTCTTTGAGTAAAGCATTGATTTCCACACAATGCATGGAAAATATTCCCCTGTAAACTCCAATTTTTTATTGACAATTTTCACTCCTATAATCTCTCATGGGTCAAACACAAGACACCAACTGAACATCCAGACATTGTTTGGCATCTGCAAATAATGCTGTGATCTGAGTTCATAATTAGAGCCCTCCTACAGTGGGAAATGCACTAGTGTTGTCTTGCCTCTAAAATTTCAGATATATTGGTACAGTGGTTGATGCCCCAAGTGTCCAAGGGACATTTGGACAATGCCCTTAACAATATGATTTAACTGTTGGACAGCCCTGAGGTGGCCAGGCAGTTGGACTAGAGGATCTTTGTAGGTCGCTCCCAACTGAAATTATTCCAGTCTAGTCTAGTTTAAATCAGACCTTCCCCTGTGCCCACTCAATTCCTGGAATAATTGTGCATATTTATTGATATTTTAGCATATTTTCCTTCAGCCTGATTATTCCCAGTTTTGCAAATCAGATATTTGCATACTTTTAAAATGTAGTCAGTTGTATAACATTGGGTAAAAATACGAAAGTCTATATTTGATGTGTCTGTGTGTCCTGTACACCCCAGCACGTGTGACTATGCAAAATACTCCATGAGCATCCATGCAGACATTCAAGAGGATAAATGTGCAAACAAATGCATATGTGCAGGAGTCATGGTTTGGGGCTTTTTTCCCCTGAAAACTGCTAAATAAACCCCAAATATGTAGAAGTTACTTATAGCAGCAAAGGCATCGATTATTTAATCATGAACACAACCACAAATGTGAAAGCACCGCCTGTGAAATTAATGCAACCTATTAGCTGCCTTAAAAATAGGCTTCCACTTAAATGTTTTGCCCACCCAGGGCTTCAGTGAGAATGACCATGGTACCACCCAGGCAAATAAAAGCAGATTAATGGAGGAAGTGTAGGTGCTTTCTCCTCGCTCCCTCAAAATTGGCAGCACCACTGCACTGTGCAATCCCATGAGATAACACATCAGGGCTGTGCAGCTTTGCCTCCAGCCCTGAGTCAGTTCAGGGCTCTGTTTGTCTCTGGGTAATGTTAAATTTAGGGCCTGAGTTTGAGGACTACTCATCTTCACTTCTCAGCTCTCCCAGCTGCAATATATCACTGGCAGGCCAATTCCCCAGCCCATGGGGGGGGGTGTCCCATGTGACACACACTAATTTATAAATGAGAATGATATCTGAATGCATCACATTTCAGTGAAGAAAAACAAACCTTATGGACTCTTTTAAGGCCATGATAAATTAGAATGTGCTTGATACAAATATTTACCTTGCACCCTTATTACAAGTATTTCCTTTTTGCTGGTTAATTTAATTAAGAGGTGTCCCTTTGGATTAAAACTTTGTAAGATGGATAGATTTTTCTCCAAGCCATAATTCATTTTGAATCAAGAGAGGAAAACCCATAGCTCCTGAACTTATTAATAATGATCTGAATTAAAATACATTCCTGGCTTCCTTGAACACTTACGTATGTTACGGGATAGCTGGGAGGAGAAACAAGAGGGATTATTTTTGTTTTCATGAGGAGGACCTGATCCCAGAAACACTGCTGAACATGTATGATGAGGAGTTAGTCACAATGATTTCTTTGGCAAGAGAGAAAGAAGCAGAAACAAAAACAACACTGACCCAACTTGCCATCAAAGCAGGGGTGGGGGATGAGAGCTGCTATGGGATCATTCTTCTCTTCCGAAGCCCAGGGTCCCACCTCACTCCAGAAAAGCCTCCCTGGGCTTGACAGCCTGTAGCTGTGCAGGATAGCAAAGACAGGAGCAGGAGAAGTGGTCAAACCTGCTGGGAGCAGCTCGTGGCCCAGAGTTTGTCACCCTCCTGCCTGTCCCTGGGAGAGGTGGGTGCCTTTCTTGTGTCCCCTCTCTGCACATCATCACCCAGTGCAGGACACTGGGCCCCAGGGAAGACAAAACCCACAGAAGAGCCCAGCTGGTTCAGCTGGCAAGTCCTGGGGAAGAGCATCCAGCCTCTGAAGATATTGCCTGAGCTGTAGACCCAAAAGGAGAAAGGTAAAGATGAAGACACTGGAGAAGGAGCTCTTTAGGGCTTCAGAGGGTAAAGATTTTTTTTGCCTTGGGTTGCTGTGCTGATCTCAGATGTGCCACTTCATCTCACAGCTCGGGACCCCTTACTGACTTTTGTTGGCTGTACTTCCAGAGCAGCACCTGGGGGTCACAACCAAACTCCTGCTGTGTCTGTGCAGAGACCAAGAGGCTCAGGAAGCATCTTTGCTGACAAACAGGCATTTCAGAGGGGTGATGACAAAAGTGTAGCTGTTCTTCCAAAATCTCTTCTTTGCCTCTGCTCACAAAGCAATTCCTAGAACTGTCCATCAGAAAATTAGTCCCCACAGAGGGAAGAGTGATTTTGTGCCTGATTATCTCTTCAAGGTAGAGTTTAGATATACAAATGTTTGGGAGATGCACCTATTTTGAGAGGCCTCTTCTTCCACGAAGTTTTGGGTTTACAACATCCATCACCACCTCTGTGGCATCTGATGAGGGGTGATTTTAATAACACTCAAAGTAGAATAATTGAAAAAAGTTTGTAATTTCCTTTCCTCTGTAGAGGACAATTTTCTGATCAGTTTTGGGCATTGTGTCAATAAATCCTGTCACATTTCCTTTCATTACAGAGCCCACCAATACACTGTTAGCAGACTCATTAACAAGACAAGGGGCATCACTGTCAGAAGAAAAGGCTGCTGAAATGTAAATACAAAGTCTAGCCAAACATCTCACTCATATAAGCTTGAACTTGAATCATTGCTGCAGGCATAATTGGAGGGGTTTCTCAACACATTATTCAAATTCATGTTGAAGCTGTTTTGCTTCCCACACCCCTCCAGCACCTGCAGAAACCTCTCTGCTGACCCTAAGACCCTTGGTGAGATTCAAGCCAGAGTGTTTGGTCAATGCCAGCTCTTACATCAGTGACTGGCACTCCTTCATGGCTCCCACGTCCCACTTTTAAAAGAATAATTACAGCAATGCTGTGAGTTGAATGACAAAACTCAAAGAAAAATGAAGATGTTTCCCTAGCAACTGTGTGCAGCAGTGTTTCCACCAGGCCAATATTACAGCACCACTCTCACAAACTGAAAAAAACCAGACTGAAATCTTTACCACTTGAATGGCAAGTGCAGCCTGGCAGAGACTGAGTCTTCCTTGGTCACACCAGCCAAGGCCCAACTCACAATGTGGCTTTCAGCTTATGCTGGAAACTACTCTGGATAAGGAACAGCAACATCTGTGAACAGAGGCTCAGGGAGCATAATAACCTCATGAAAATTTTAAAAAACCCAACAACTTAATTTCAGTACTGTTAAAACAACTGTTGATTGTCTCCTACACTTTCCATTCCTGATCCTTCTCACCACTACATCAGTGCAATTTCAGCTCATGTTGTCTAATGAGTCACCTTTGGCCATCTGATTTTCTTGAAGCAGTGGCTGTGAGTTCCCAGAGGGTGATCCAAGGCTTATTCAGCCAACTGTAATCATCTTTGTGCAGCCAGTCTTTCCCAGTCCTCCTTGCTCATCATTCCTAAAACTGATTGGGAACAACATGTCCTTCTGAAACCCACCCTTGCTTTCCTGCAGACTCAGAGGTCCCCATTTTCCCTGCATTACCCATAGCAAATAAAGTGAGTGATGCAAGCAGGAGGAGGGAAGAGGCAACAACCCCATTACTGGGCTAATAAACCCATCTGTCTTCTGTTTACCACTATCATTTCAACTGATGTAGTCCAGAGCAAGGCAAATTTTTATGCTGAATCCTTCATTATTACCCTTCAGACAGTGACCATTTCATTCAAGGATGGTTTGAATATTTATGCACACAGATGAAAGGCTGCTGTGACATCATCCTTTAAATCTGTTGGCAATGGTACATTATTTATTAGTTATACTCCTGAGATAAATGCAACATTATGTGGTATCATCCTGAAAATAATTTTTGTTCACCTGTGCTGGAAACCTCCTGCTCCATCAAGTTGGGGTCCAGCTTTTTGACCTTAAACATTCTGAAAATGCTCCCCAGAGGTGGCCAACTGATTTCTTTCTTTAGTTGATGCATGCTCAGCATCACTAACATGTATTAAATTAGCAATATTAAATAAAAAAAATGTCTCTTGCACCATGATTTATAGCTGTGAGAGGAGAGGCCTTTGCCAGAGATGCTTCAAATGCTACCAGTGGTACAATTTTATAAAAAGATTATGAGGGGAGGGAAGCATTCAACATCCACACCTCAGTGGTGCAGCTCTTCCCCCTGCTTGCCTGGTGTTAATGCTCATGCCATTCCTGTTTCTGATAGCTCTCTCTGTGCCACCAGTGCCAGGAAAAGCTCGGTCTGGGGCTTTGCAGGGCTCAGCAGGCCCGGAGTGTCTGAAACCCTCAGCTGATGAAGCAGGAGGAGGACTGTGCACTCACCCTTACCCCCAGGAAAGGCAGCGTTGCCTCTTACCCGAGGAAAGGGGGAGGTTTGTACCCCTGAGAGGAGCAGCCCAGCAGGGAAAAGAAAGATCACAAAGCTGAAGCCTCTCCTTGGGGAGGAGGGGATCCTACAGCTGCTGGGCTTGCTTTGGGAAAACTGTCCCCCATCGGCTCCTGAGCTGCACACAGGGACCTGAGCAGCCCACAAGACCCACAGTCATCTGCAGACTTCAAAGGACAAGCTTTAACCCTGCTCCTTTGTGGGGTTTCAGAGCACAGGTTGGAACTGGAGAAGTTCTTGCCCCAGTTATAGCTTAGGCCTTTATGTCCTTTGCAGCCAACCACTCGTTTGGTTAAGGGGACGAGTGCATCTGTCACAAACCCCCACACCTAAATAGCTGTAATACTGAATTTTGAGGTGGGATCTGCCACGATCTGACCCAGTCCTGGGACCTGGCTGTTGCAGCTGAAGCATGTGGGCTATTCTGAGACAAGTCAGAATGTGTGCAAGGGTAGGAATGCAGAAAAGCAATTCCCCCTTTCTCGGAAAGCAAAGCCAAACCCTGTTCCCACAGGAAACCCTGTTTCCCCGTTTCACAGAAATCAATGGTTAAACTGTTGGGGCCTCAGGAGTGACAGCTCAGGTCCTTCATGATTGTTTGCCTTCAAAAAGGAATTTTGCTTCATTAGGATGCTGAGTCTTTCCAATTCACATATTTGATTTGCTTCGGGTCTTGTGTTGTCTTCATTCGTGCCTGACAACAGGGAGTCAAAAGGGGCCAAGAGGGAATCAAAAGGGGCCAAGAAGGAATCAAAAGGGGCATCTGTGACCCTGCTGCGAGGCCGTGAAACTTTACTGGAGAGTGTTATGTGGGGTGAGAGGAAGTGGCAGGCATATTCCCGATGGAGTGCCCTCTCTGTTTGATGCCATTGTTATGGAAACTTGAAACTTCAGAAAGGCCAGTGAAATGGAAATGCCTAAGAGAGACCATTTTGTCACTCCTTACCAGGCTTCTGCCAGAACAAAATGTCTGAGTTTCTGCTTTGTTTGAGCTTTTCCTGAAGGCCAAACTCCCTCGCAGGCATAAAGGTCTGGAATCCAGCAGCAGCGAGGTGATAGACAAGAATCCCAGCAGTCACTCGAGATGCTTACTCTGGAAACAAACTCAACAACAGAAGTGGCAAGAACAGGAGACCTGATGCAATAGCAAAACAGATGAAAACCTTGTGCTCCATCCCAGGGTGAGTTACCTACTGGGAGAGGGAGTGTGGGAGCAGTGCTCTGTGTGTTCCTCCAGCTTTTTACAACCACTTGGACACAGATAGCAAGTGAAGAAAAAAAAAAAAAATCCTGCATTTTGATGAGCTTGAGCAATATGATTTTAACAGGAAGAAATGTCCTTTAACAGGAAGAAATGTCCTTCAGCAGCAAAGCAAGACAGCAGATAGAGGTGGTTCCTGGAACAAGGATTTGCTAGGCAGAACAGTGCCTTACCATGCTGCAAAATGAAGTTCCTCCAGATAAAGAAAAGTGCTCATTTTTTATTGAAAATAGTTAAATTACTCACTACCCCCAACCCCGAATGGAAAGAGGCTTGAGCTACAAAAGGTCTGCTTGTACTAATGTCCAGGAGAGCAGATGCACGTCCCTAAAATTCATGCTGTCAAAAAAAAAAAAAAATGCCAGCAGCAGAGAGGTTCAAAATCTGTGGACTCTAGCACTTCAGTGAGGTTTTTCCTTTAAAACAATAATAAATGTAATAACAATAATAATAGAAAAGTACACTGAAACCCAACTCTAGAGAAGATTTTGTTCCTATATCTCCCGAGGGAGAGGCAGGGTGAGGATACCACCAGGCTTTCACATGCAATCCCTTCATGTAAATGATTTCCAACAGGAGCTCCTGCCCTGCCTGCAGACAAAAGCAGAATGCATCACTCTTGCCAGACCACCTGGGACATGGGGAGGAGAGGAAATTTCCAGATGGGCTTTAAGACAATTCATTTATATTTATATAGCCAAAATAAATGTTGGTTTTTTTTCTGAGATAGCATTTCCCCTTGCTCTATCCAGACCACCAAGAGAAGAGGGAAGCACAGAATTTCTATTGCATTAATAGTCCTGGTGTTTACAGTTTTGGCTTTTATGAACTTGTGGGAGCTGTTTATTGAGTCATAAACTCTACTAAATGGGAATATTATCTCTAAATTATAAAAGTACTATAGTATTTGAGTTAGTTAAAAGAAAGGTTTAAATAGTTACACACTTACAGTTTATCTCAATTACCAACATGATCCCATAATGGGAATTTAATTGCTAATTGCTGGGTTGTATTGTAGAAGAACTGCAATAACAACACACAATATATAGCCTATAAACTTGTCCAGACAATTCTATATCATCTCCTTTCACTGCTACCTTCTTATATGGCTTGAGGGGAGTGTAGGGGGTGGCATTACAATGATTTAATTCCTAAATGCCTCAAATTAGGGATTCTTCTTTGTTAGGAAAGCATTTCCAGCAGTGCTTTGTGTGACAGATTTTAGTAAGCTGCCTGCACACACTAAGGTGGCTTTGAACAAACAGGACAGCCTTATGCACACACATAAATACTTTGCTAAATTAGATTCTCAGAGAGTTCTAACAAAAGAAGTCGTAGTTCCATTTAAGTCAACCCAGATATTCCTGTTTACCCAGCTGGAGTGAAGTTTGAGCAAGACCCACCAGGCAGAGTCAAGCTCAAGCACAGTCAGGTCCACCTGATTAACGTGGAACTGAATCTGCTCATCCTGAGCTCCAGAATATCCCAGGAGAGGGATCCTGGGCATGTTCAGCGTGGACTTTTGCTCTCATGGACTCTGCCCATTCCACCCAGCTCAGCCCAGATTATCCACAGATGGCCCATCCTACACATCAGCCACAACCTGTCCACGGGTGGGGAGCAGCCAAGGTCACCCTGCTTGGCCTCAGAGCTCCTCTCACAACGCCACTGGACCCCAAGGGTGGGACTCATCTCCCCCAGCAGCAATGCAAACATTTACATTTAGCTGGTAGTTTCCAATCCCTTCAGTTGGTGCAGAGGGATGGGCAAGGATATCAGGCATCCTCTAACTATTCCTGTGGGCTGGTCACTCCTTAGAGGTGCTGATCACCCTTCCATCAGGAGTACAGGATCCACAGAGCATGTGCAGGTGCAGACACCTGCACTGCCCACATCTGAGAGCAGGGGACATGAGTATCACACAGAGACTCTCTAATTTGGAGGTGGCTTTGTCCCACCTGCAGCACAGCAGCTCAGCAAAGGGTCTTCCTCTTATCTTCCAAGGCAATGCCATCCTGACAGATTTGCTTTGGAAGTGGGGGCTCTCTCAAGTGCTGTCAGGTGATAACAGTGAATTTGGTGCTGTTACACATCATCCCACCATGCTGCTTGCCAAGGATCTGCATCAGATTTCAGGTAGGTTTGTGAATCAGCTCCTTTACTTCTCTTGGGTCGTTGTTCTAAATATGAAACTATCCTGATGAAAGAGGAGAGCAGAGAGGACAGATGGCTGGGGTGAAGGGCAGATGAGGATAGCTCATTCATTTGTGTGTAATACATACCAGAAGAAACTTTCAGATGATTCAGAAAAGACCAGAGAAATGTGCAGAGGAAGAGTTCATTTAGTCAATCCATAACCTTAATATATTATAGGTATGTTAACATCCTCATCTTGGTTATCTTCCTAGTTTTAAACTTTACATTGGAAACTGGCAAGACATGGACCTTTCCCCACACCTCTCTCTGGTTTCTTTGACCATGGCCCAAATCACAGGCACTGCTTTTGACTGGGTCTGAGTCACTCCCCCAAACAAACTACAAGAAGAAATTGATTTAGAGCAAACGGTAACTTAAAAAAGGTCTTCTTTCCAGATAGTTTTCTCTCAAATGCTATCTATACTGCCCTCTAAAAACTAAAAATACTTTTAAAAATCTGACTGAAATCAATTGTGGTACTTTTTTCCTCCTGATATTGTAAATTCTTCACGAACAAGCCACTGTTCTGTCTTTCTCACTGTACTGCAGCTTGATGGTTAAACAGCCTTGAAGAGGAAGAAATTCTGCAAGTAAACATGCAATAGTTCAGTTACTGAGGGCACATGACATTATTGCTTAAAGAACAAATGTTTCCCTCCATGACACCAACTACAAAATGTTAAAAACTGGAAAATTCTTCTACAAGTTCCATGTCTCAAACCACAGGAACACTTAGAAGGGGCCAGCAAGCACACACCTGGTGAATTACTGCTAATGATACACAGACTGCTGTTCTCTGAACGCAGTCAAGTTGACTGAAAACATCCAGTATTTTGGTTATTGCAGAATTAGGATCCCTGCAGCTTTCCCACAGCAAGTTTTCCTTTGGGAGGCAACAATGTCTCCTGGGCTAAAAGCACAAAACAGAGAGAACTAACACAGGAGCCAACTGAGCCCAAACTTTTTCCATGAAGTAGGATGAACTCACACCAGCACACGAGAAACAAATGCAGGATGAGTTTCATCCTTCCATTTATGCAGATCAACATCTGCCTGATGTTGGTGCAAATGGCTCTGCCTGGAAAAATACAGTAGCTGGCTGTATGATGAAATCTTTGCCTGGTGAGGAGCATCCATTTTTTGCCCACAGCAGATGTCCTTGGCTGCCCATGTCTGAGGGAGCCCAACTGCAGGTGAGAGCCCAGGCACTCTGAGCCAGCCTGTTTGCAGCCATTTCCTTGCCAGCAGCAGCAGCTCTTCCAGAGAACTTGGAGCCTCCTCTTCCCAAATGCCAGGCTGAGGAAGCAAACATTAACACTGAGCACAGGCTGGCCGGGGAGCCGGTGCTGTAACGTGAATCCCTCTGCTCCTGCCGGGCAGGGCAGATACTTGTGGAAAGGAGATACCCTCGGCTGCCCTGCAGAGATCCTCAGCTGAGATTAATGGCAACTGCGGGGGCTGCCTTCCCCTCTGTGCCAGGCGTGCTTTAAAGACATGGCCTCCTGCCATCTTGAAACATAACCCTGTGGTATTGTCTTCATTCAGGCCCCTCATCAGCAATGTGAAAAGAGAGAAGAAGCTGGTGGCAGGATTAGAGGAGAGGTTGAAATATTCTGGGCAGCATATGCTGTAAGTCACATTATACAAGGAGGATTATTGGGCTGCTCGTTGGCCAAGGCTTTCCATTCTGGAAGCACTGCTGCTTGTAAGAGATAAAACCTGGTGAAAAGTGTTTATAGCATGTCAGACCACAGCATATGACACACTGAGCACAGTGACAAGCAATGAAAATATTTTTCAGGCCCTGTCTGCCCTCTCCTAGGAGATTGTTTTGTGTTTGTCAGGGTTATGCAAGATGCATGGGAAAAAGGGAAAACCAAAAGTGAGGCTAATAATTCAGAATGGTATTATAAACCTCCTAAAATGATCATCATCAGATGAACCCATCTCAACCTTAAAACTGAGTACATCAGTCTTGGAAGGCAGTTTGAGACCCTTGTTGTTTTAGAAGTGAGAAATTACCTCTTGCTGTCCGGGTTTAATTTATTCATGGCAAATTATTCCCATTTTTTCCTTAAGACTACTAAAGTTCTTACCTGAACCAGATAATCGTCCTCACCCGGCCACAATGTACTTACAGAGAGCAAGGATATTCATTCAATCTGAGCCTTCATTTTATTACACTAAATAACTCATGCTCCTTCAGTCATCTTTCTTAATCTCTTATTTCTCCATTCTTTTGATCACCTTTCCAGCTCTTCTCTGCATTAATTCCAGTTTACAGTCTCCTTTCTTGACCATGACCAGACAAGACCAGACCATGACTGAACAGACCTATGCACATGGTTCCACATGAAATTATAAAATACTATATATTTCTTGAACTATTTTTTTTTCTTTAAAAAATGTTTCTTTTGTCTCATACACATAAAGAGAAACAAACTAAGTGAATTTATCTTTTCTAGAAGCCACTTGAGAGGTTCTCAATGTTCAGAGTCTCCTTTTCTTGGAAACTCTCAGCTGTACAAGATTTCCATGATAGAAATAAATCCTTCTGAAGTCTTGGGAACATTAAAAATTTACAAAGAAAACTGCATTCATTTAGTATCAATCTCAATCTTGGTAGTATGTTATAAAAATAGTCAGCTTTCACCAAATTGGCTTCAAAAACAAACTGCTGTTTAAGATCCTGACACTGTCCCTATGGTCAGATATTTCTTGTCACATAAGGAACCATTTTCCACTTTTGTATCAAAAAGCAATTCATGGTCTTGTCTACAACTTGGAGCACTTTAGGTTTTCTCCTTTTTCATTTTTAGCCTCTGGACACAGACTCTCCTTGCCCATTCTATTGCTACCCCTCCTCAGCAGCAGCAACCTAATTATGCCTTGTCTCAAGACCTTTTTCACTGCAAAAAAGGCAAAAACCTGACAAAAGCTTCGTATTTTGCCATATGGTACAGAAAAGAATAAGATTTTCATTTACATCATCACACAAAAGTGTAGGAAGGCATTTCTTTATAGAATCATAATTGTAAGGGGGATCTCCAAGTTTCCAAAAAACTACTGTTGTCTTTTCCTCTGTTTGGGGATTTTGATACATTGAATTCTCATCTTTCTAAATCAAACAATTCCTCCCCAAAACTGTAATTTCAGATTAGAGGAAAAACAGGGTTCTAAGTCTTCCCAGGCACCAGAAGAGGTGCACTGGCTCACACCTCGTCCCTTTCCTCAGTGGAATCTCATGAGTGAATCAGCTCCACCTTCACCTCAGCTCTTCCATTCTTCAGAGCTGGGTAATTATTGATCTCACAAAAGAATGAAGTAAAGCCAGATCTAATCATGCCTTTGAGCTGGAATAAGCTTAAGCCATGGAGAAAGAGAAGGGCATCAATGAATTTTCAAAGGGCCTGTACAGTTCTGCTGCAAGAATGCTGCACACTGAAATTGCACTGAAACCCCTTCTCTTCAGGCATGTCTCACCCAAGTAAAGCTGGGTGGGACCAACATTGAGTCAAATCTAAAACAAAAAGCAAGAACTGGCAGCTTCTGTGCCATGCCTGCAAAACATTTGCTTCCACTTTGAAAGGCTATAATTATCTCTGATACCAGAGCAGCTTTATGGTGTGCAAAAACCTTGCTGGCGTTTCCTCCATAAAATAACCAGCTTTGACATGAACAGCACTTGAGCATCACCACGGGGATAGAGCAAAACCACAGCTATGAGCTGAAGAGCAAGGAGGAAACGTGAATGGAAGGGCATTATTGTGCTAACGCAGTCAGACCCAACTTGAAGAGGTCATCCAACCACGTTTGTTTGCAGAACAAAGCAGGGTCAGTCAGATTTTGCACTGTTTGGCTCAAAGATTTCTCAATACTTGCAAATTCTCCATGCAACCAGACAGAGAGAGGATCTAGTTTTAATTATGCTTGTATGACAGAGTGCTGTTGACTTAGAAAGAGTTCCAAAAACACACAAGTATACATCTCTGTTGGAACAAGAAATTAAATGCAATAAAACCTATATCTGATTTTTTCTTGTTTTACAAGGAATGTTTTCTGTAACTCTCTAAGTAATCTTCAGAGCTGAAGTACCAATCTTAAATCAGTGCCTTGCACAGTTGAGGTTATTCTTCCTTGCCAAACAGATCATTCAGAAGAGGAGGGTATCTGATCCCAGTCACAGGAGGGGATCGTGGTAGTTGGTTCCAGATATCTTCCCTCTGAAATTACCCAGAGAATATCTTAGTATATAATAATGAAAACAAGAATCATTACAAGCTGGTCAACATAAGATTGAATGAGCTGCTTCAATTCCACAGACAAATCTGGGAAAAATTTGGTCTTTATATAGCACATCTTCTTAAATGTTTACAACATGCACATTCTTATCAATGTTGCAAAATATTTTATTAAAAAGTATTTTCTATCATTAGCCCTTTGGCAGACATTTTTAAATTAAATAATGCTATGTTTTCTTCATTTCAAATGCTTTTATTTCAAATTCTTGAAAGTCATCTATGTCACAACAACAAAAGCCATAGAAAATAATGAGATAAAGAGAAGGAATAAAAATAAAAGGCAGCTAAACAAGCACAATTCTGCTGCTGAAATCTATCTGTCAAATACAGGTACTGTAGCCTCAAAATACTGCTATTAACTTGTGGTAAGTCACACACAGAACAACAATTGAATTCTAAAGCTGAACAAGATTTAAAACTTTTCCTGAATCTGATTTTTTTCCAATTTTGTAGTTGCCTCTCTTAAAATATTAAATTTTAAACATTTCATTATTGCCAACAGTCTGAGATGCTACAGAAGAAAGTCTCGGTAAGTCAGGCAGGAGTGAGGAGTCTGGAGCACAGAGCCTGAGGAATACTGCTTTAAACTATGCCATGAGTGAACTTGAATTTAAAGGAATGCTGCATTTCTAAATGGTCTGAACACAATCAAAGACATTCTGTACAATACATTGGCCAGGCCAGAACAGCAAAATTATGTGTTGGCAGAAGGCCTTTGGATTTATCTGTTACAAAGTATTTAAAATTCAGCATAATTGCCTTATGGACCTTCTATTTTAAAATGTTCCACTCAGCACAAGATGGCAAGATCAGATTAGTCTCTGCAGTTTGTTGATACTGCATTTTTATTTACTCTAAGTAGGAGGCTGGGATATACAAAGTTGATCCCTCAGTTCTTTTCTCTGTGCACGCCTACCAGAGATGTGGTGTGTTATGTACAGGTTTCTGAGGAGTTATACAAAATGCAGTGCTATTTTCTGCATATGTGTCAGTGGAGCTTAAAGTATTTTCTGACTCCCTCAGCAAGAGAACAGATCATTTGACATGTGACAATGATATTTGTGGGAGAAGCAGTATTCATGCCCATTGTCCATGGATAAATACACCTGCTTCCCTTTCCCTTTCTCTCTTTTATTCTATAAAATGTCCCAGAGATGTGATACCTACTAGGCACCTCCTCATCCCTGTTTGACTTCTCTGTTTCATCCTAAATCTGCCTATTAAACCTATTAAAAAATAATTACTTGAAGACAGCAGGTATAAATACACAAATATGAAAAAATGTTGTAGTGTGTGTTATCTAAAACAGTCATGTTAAAGTTGGAGAAATTACATTGAGATACTGGTTTTACCTTGGGTGGCTCCTTTACCTCCACGAAAGTATGGACTTGATTCTCTCTCCAGTTCATGCCATGAATAAGCTTTCTATAGTCTACTTGCTTTTGGTTATCTTCCACCCTGAACACAATAGCCAGAAGATGACTCAAGGTTAAAGGGAATTTTTAACAAAGTTATGTCATCTACAGCATAGGAAACATTACCTTTGGGATAATAAATTTTATACGACTTTATTCCCAAACACTGGCAGGAGTGAAAAAACAGTACAAAATGTCAGGAACTCCTATATTACACATTCTTTTTCATATTCTTACACCTTATCATTGGCTCTTATAGTAGAATTCAACTTCTTCAAGTTTTACTTCATTTCAACTATTTTCATTATGGTTCTGAAGCACCGCCCAACATTTTCCAACTCTCATCTCCCAGCTTTTGACAAACATAGAGTTGGGATGATCAGTGTATGATTTCTTGGTGTAGAAAAGAAACAAAATTATACAGGAGACCTGTGCTGTAACACAACTGACCTGCTTTATTATGACTTCTACTATCATCTCCTGAAAATAAGCAATATTTCAAAAATGCTATTTGCACACACCTGGGGATCAATTTGCAATTAACAAACACAAAGCTCACTAATGTATCAAATAATAGCCAGATTTTAAAATCATTTGGTAACATGTTTATGGCACTGTTCTTTATTTCTATGGATAAATAGATATATTTGTATCAGTTGTGGCTGTCTCCTAAATGCATGAAGATATATATGCTGCCAGCTAAAGTCTACAGGTATATGTGGAAAATGCTCTTTCCCTCCCTCAGATTTCTAAAATCCTTACCTGCACTAATAAGCCCCATGGGAATAGATTTATAAGTCACCTCATCCTTCTGCCATTGATTTGGATGAAGCAGCTTCAGAAACAAAAGTCCTCAATTCAGCAGAACACTGAGGTGATTCAGGCCCTTGGGAACCACTGCTCTTTCAGTGTCACCAGCCAAATGTTGAAAGACACCTTTGGGCTGAAGCTTGAAATGAACAGCTGGAATGCTCTGCAATAAATACAACACTGGCAGCTTCTGAAGGATGCCTGTCTCACCCAACACCGCCCACCTGCAAAAGGAACCCAGTCTGGGCACAAAAACATAGCCTGGAAGTGTCTGTGCCTCACAGGGGTCCATGGAGAGACACAGACACCCAGCACGACTCAATATCTCTCATCTGGTGGGAGACACCAGGTTAAACAATTCTGCCCTGCTATCTGGTGAGACAAAAACTACTGCACAGGAAACAAGTATTTCAGAAAAATCATTTTGCCTCGTCCTTAATGAAACAGCAGTGCACAAAACACAGGCCTCAAAACCCTTCAATCACTGCAGAGGGTTCTAACAAAAGCATGAAGGCACTTTAAGGGAGAATTTACAGCACGAACTTAGAAAACAATATTGGAGTAAAATAGATCTGGTGACAAAAATAAACTGCAATAAACTGCAACTCATCCTTTCCTTCTCCTCCCCCCACACCTTTCATTTAATAGTCAGCAGGAAAGATAATGATAAAATATACTGAGAGCCATAAACAGAGATGGCAACGATAAACTGGAATGTTAAGTACAGTGAGTTATGCTGAAGATGAAAGCAAAGTCAGAAAAGAATGCTACTGCTACCAGAATTAAATGGAGCCTGAAACACTGCCATGAGAACCCTCCTATGACAGCCTGATTCTTTAACATAGTTCACACGCAAGTTAACATTTCCATAAAGCCCTACTTTTGGGGAAAATATCCAATATACAAGAAAATTACCATTCCCACTTCCAGGGGGTTCTTAGTTTCAGGTTTGGTTTTTTTATTTTGTTGTTGTTGTTGTTTTGGGGTTTGTTTTTTTTTTTTGCAGGCGGCAATAGGGAAAAGAAACAAGTTTTGCATGAGATGCAATAAGACAATCAGAAAGCTTATACCTCTTGGAAAAATAATGGCACACAGATTGGAATTTCAGGACAAATTATTTTTCCTTCTACTATTATGTCGTTACCTTTTGCTCACAGTGAAAAGTCAAAAGATTAATTCTACCACCAAGATGCTGAGCTGTATAAGCACGATTTTTAAGCAAAGAACTAAGTGAAGGTGTGTACACCTTCACTTAAATAATTACACACTATTTAAATTTTCTGTTGAGGCACCAAAGTTGAGGAAAGCATTGCTCCTGCTTTTGACAAACATTTACAAGGAGAAAAGTCCTTTGATTTGACAGTACTAGTGAGCTAAGATGACAATATGGGTTTGAAATTATCTATAACCAAGAATTTTAACAGGGGCAGAGGAAATGGGATTCTTAAATCCCATAATGAAATAGCTACAGAAAGCATCTTAAAATACTACTCTAGAATAACCCAGAAAAAAAAAAATCTACTCTTTGGATCTTTTTACTGCTCTGACTTATTGTATCAATCTACTAAAAGCACACAGTAGAGATTTGGCACAGAGCATGCAGATGGACTGAGGAGATGTTATCAATTTGTGCATTATTAGGACAGAGATGTCATACATTTCAGTGGCTGGAGTTAATAATGCTGAGACAGACAGTGCTCTTCAGAAAAGGAAATTAGATTTGTCTTATCAAGAAGATGCACCAAAGATAGCTTTAAACCACCCTTCTCTTCAGTTTTGCCCTGTTATCTCACGAATGCATGGGATTCTAGACCTTGAAAGTCACTCCTCCATCCCTATCAGTTTTTAGAGCTTTTTATTTTCTTTATCATAACAGAAATAATCACACATTTCTGCTTCTAAAAATACATTCATAATTAAATACTCCAACTAGGTGAAAAATCTGGTCAAATCACATTATGATCATTCCTGAGAATGTTTTGGTGAGTAAAGGTTACTTACTAATAAGTTTTTCTTTCCCATCAAGAAATCTATACCCCAAAGATTTATGTGAAAGTTTAACGTACATGCAGAGTTTTTTTAATTCCTTCATTTCAAACAACATTTATTAACAAGTTAATCTGATAATAACAGAGCAGAAGCATCTGCTGCTTTAACCTTAGAGAAAATGTTGTGATTCTTCAGCCTGTTTGATACTCTCTGTGCAACACAGTTCTACAGGGACTAAATTGTCACGGGTGTACACCTATATTAAAGGACTTAAACCAGCAAGCAAAACAAGTCACTATTAAATAATAATGTCTACCCTCTCCTTTTTTTAATTTATATTTATACTACCTTTACTCATGTCTTGAAGAACCATGAATTGAACCATCAGCTCCTCAGCAAACTGAGTAACAGGAATAATTTGTCTTAAGAGATTCAAACACGAATTCTAGAGAGCCTTTAAATCACAAACAGCATAAGGAGTCTCAGGCACCAAAGGTAAAAAGAAGGCAGCAGGAGAAAGATCTTGTGATCATTTCCACTGCTGCTCCTGCTACTGGACACTTGCTGTAGCAATAAAAGAGGATCTGCTTCCTGAAAGAAAAAGGGCAGCCCTAAAAAAACCATTACAGGTAGGAAAACAGGTAAAAAAAAATTATGACCCAACCACAATCCTGGGCAAAACTGAGCAGGCAGGAGTGGCCTGGCCCGGCCTGTGAGTGATTTGAGAACTGGGATAACCATGTAGGAGCCCCTCTGTAACCAGGCACTGCTACCTGAGGGACTGAAGATTCACCTTTTAAAAACAACAAGCACCCTTCAAACAGACTTGCCCCAGCAATGTAGAGAGGTGAAAAACTACACAGCTGCTTATAATAGAAATTTAAAAAGATAATTAAAAAAACCAGGGACCTACAATTAACAACTAAATTAATGCAGAATAATCAACATGTAATGCTTGTAAACTTGTCATATATTCTTCTCTCAATTTTTTCCTTCCTTATCTGCCAGCTGTTTATAAACCCTCCAGGGAAGGACTGCTTCTTTTTAAGTCCTTGTTAGCATCAATTTAGCATTGCAGTAAATAAAAATAACAGAAAAAAATCCCCCTAAAGTCATTACTTAAGCACTTTGGCAAAATTTATTTATTAAACAAGCTGTAATTTTTCATTATGCCTAAATTCACTATGCCATAAATTTAAAGACATGTTTATAATAACTACTGTAGTCTTCTGGCAGAAACAACTGTGTGCCATCTGCATTGCTTAATACAGTGTTACTAAATTCAGTATTGTTCTGTGATTTAAAAAGTAAGTGAAAAAATGTTGATGGAGAAAGCAAATACTTTTTAACATGCCAGCTCAGGTATACAGGAAAAACATCCACATTCTTGGGTACCTAAATCCTACTATTTCAACATCCCACAATTAAAAACCATAATTTTACATTAGATGGCCAATATGAAAAGGTCTTATGAACCTCAGTTTTTGTGCTAACTCTCCCTTCACTCCATGGCAACTGAGTGGTCTTTGGGTACAGTAAACAAAGTCTTGGGTCATTTGGAGGTGACCACAAAATTAGACAGTAATTTCTAGTCCCATCCCATGCTTTTAATAAGTGACAGATCCTTGCAGCATAATTTACAAATCTAAATAATAAATACTTTAAGAGTACTACTTTTCAAAATGGAATAATAGAGTCATTAAGTCCTGGAGAAAATCTTTGCCACCTAATCTCAGATAGCAAAGCTGAATAAACACAGAGCTTCAGCCTTCAACTATTATCTGATCACACTGTCCAGCATCATTTTATAGCTGAATAGGGTCCAGCTAGTGCATTAGCTATATATACTGATTTTGTGGGAATCAGTCCAGCAACTTTTTTTGTACCACTTTCTTCCTTCACAAATACAGATACACAGAGTAGGACCACCAGTTGTTTTAGAAGTATCAGTGGGAGGGAAGGAAGCAGGGAGGGAAGGAGGGAAGGAAGGAAACTGTTGACAAACTTGGCCCACACTGAATTGCAAACTCTCCAGCAATGAGACTGCTCTCCATTCACAATAAACCTGCCTGTTTCATGATTCTTCAGTATTGAAGAAAACTACAGGAAGCAGAAGGAAAAGTCTAAATCTCATTAAGATGACCTAACTCTTCGATTTACAGACTACTGGAAATAGTCTGAAAATAGAGTTCAAAAAAATATTTCCCTGGCTCTGCACTCTCATAAAACAACCAGCTTCCCAAGCAGTGCCAAGTGCACACACAATGAAGAATGTGACAATCTTCCTCATTACCTGCAGTGCTGTGACACCTCCTTAACTGCCACCTTTGAAGCAGCTGATGCTTTAATATAGAAGTGCCTTACACAAGGCTCTCTGTCAAATGAAGCACTTCCCACACTGATTTCTGAGGTCCAGCTTCACACCATTCTCATTTACCTTTCTCATACAGGAATCTGTAACACAGGCTGGCCTCAGCCCCTTTAGAAACTAAGGAAAATGGATGGGAATTTAGACATGCAGCTCTGATACAGGCTGAGGAGATTAACTCTCTCCTCCCCCATCTACAGAAAGAACCTACAGCAGCTGAAACTTCATCCAGCTGTCATGGGTACCTTGCTAAAGTTGGGTGAAATCCAGTCCTTGATCTCCTCCCTGTGTTCTAAGCTTATCTCTCATTTTTATTATAGTGTACTGGGCTTTTTCTTTTTAACTGCCTACACACTCCTTAAGGAAGGAGAGGTTCAGGGCACAAAAGCTTTCCCTGGTATAAATTCACAAACAATAAACACGTCCCTAGAGCCCAGGATCTGTCAGGCTTATCTGCTTCTTATCAGAACCGAGTCAGTACACAAAGGAAAACTTCCAGTGTCTCATGGTGCATCTATTCAAGTTCAGCCCTTAAGATGTGGAATCTCTAAGAACCCCTTGTCTAATATGGGATGTCAGCTGTCCTTCACCAATTGTGTTGGGCAGCTAGGTGGGAGCTCTAAAGTAGATCACTGTCAAAATTCAGACATTTCTGAAGATTAATGCTTATAACTCAGCATCAGAAATGATGAACAGCAGTATGAAGAAGCTTTATCAAAATGGATTCCACATTTCTGCCTGACAAGGGCCTTTTCATTATTTACTAAACCCAGAGACTTAATTTGCAACTCCTCTTAAAATCAAGAAATATATTTACCTGAAAACATCTAAACACGACAGAAGACAAGACCTGTTCCTGTTTTTTAACACAGTATGAAAGCACAGACAAAACATGGGATTTAAGGATTTCCCTTGAGGGAAAGAAGAAACAAGTAAGTATGTATTTAAACATACTACCAGAAAATCTGGTCAGGAAAACCAAACTCAACAAGACATGAGTGTTCAGAGCACCACAGCTCACTCTGAACTCTAGTCCTTAATACAAGTGCACTAAATAGTAGTTCTTTGCACTTCTATTCCCATTAATACAGCTAGCAAAGCAATTTGTCCCAAAAAAAGCTAAATGTGCTATGGAAAAATACCAAAGCCATGCCAACACTCCTTTTCCTTTTTAAAAATGACAATAAAATAAGTTACATCTGAGATTAACAGGAGTAGTAAGCTCAATTTTTTTTTACTACTCATCATTAATAAATTGATGCTTCTCAAGTAGACTACTTGATGAAGACACTTCATTGTATTCATGTTAGTGTGTTCCTTGGAACTCACACAATGTGCTTTCATAAGATCATTGCTTCTACTTCACAATGAACATGAACAACTAAACAAACATAAACAAAACTAAACAACTAAACATAAACAACTAAAGCAAAAAAAAGTGAATCTCATTGAAAATTATAAATATCAGTAACTGACTCTGGAAAGATTAATTCCATAGAATTCTGCCAAACCCCAGATGATTTACCATGCCAGGCAAAATGAAGGGAAGTTGCTAAGATGGATGAATCTCTGTTGGTCATAAATATTCTATAAATTGGAAAATCTGTGTGTGTGTAGGGACAAAATCTGCATCATGAAATGATGCAGATTAGATTAATGACAAATTCTGAGGATTTGTGTCTACAATAGATATTCAGCATTGATTTGCACCCATGCATGCAGGTCACACCCTCTGCCCTTAAGTTACCTGGTCAGTAAAGCTTCTAGAAGATCATCAGGAAGTGGCAACTTAAAGGATTTGAAAATAGTCCTGCAAGTCTCATAGGGCAACAATCCAGACCTGCACATTAGAAAGAGAGGGGTAGAAATACACATTAGGTATTTTCCAGGTTTACTTCAAATAAATGCTTCTGTGTACAGGAAAACACATGAGGAATATCAGGATAGAGAAAAAGACAAAGTTTTATGAAATTTTGCTATTACAAAGCTGAGAAACTTGAAGGTCATATTGTAAACTTTCCCATACTGAGATCCTCAGTGATCCTCTGTGATTCTTTCTGTGACATCTGAGAACCAAAAGGGCAAATGAGTCACATAAAGTATCCAAATTCTTTCTTTTTTTCTGCCCCTTAAACCTCTGTTTCTCCTCTTTGATTTAAAATCCTGTGTTTTGCCCATGAACTGGTATCTGATGTCACAGAATGTTCAGTACAGCATCTACAATAAAAAGTCCACATACAAAATGTAAAATAGACAAAAAAGCTGTCCTCTTCTTGCCTATTGTCAAGTGCTGGAGAGGCTTAACATTACACATAATATTCTTTAGCCACAAAACACCATTTGCTCAGCAACAAACAGAAAGCGTGGGTTTACAAGAAGAGCTTCTCAAATAACAGCTTGGGATAAAGAGAGGAAACTTACTTTTCTCGGTCGTTGTACAAAAACACTGCCATCAGTTGTTCAAAATGTTCAAAGGCATTTTTCTTCAGTTTTTCTTGAGCCAGTGACAGGAGGATGCACAGGTCTGTTTGACTGTCGTCTCTTATGCCATAGTGACGCCCAAGAGTTATAATTTCATGTTCTGAAAATCCTCCACCAGCGACACTGACTATCCAATTTCTGTTCACAAAAACAACAGCCCACATTAGTTTAAAGTAAATAAGTTAAAAGCAGTTAATAATCACTGTTTTAGGGGGGGGGAAGATGTCCAAATTTCCTCAGTAGCTGTCTATAAATACAAAAATACATCCTAACCATGACTGAGGTGTTTTACCAGAGAGGACATACAAAGAAATACAACAAATCACAAGTTCCTCTGCAAGAATGTAAGACAGGAAGCAGCAGCAAGAGCAGCTTACACTTGGATGCTGTAAGTGAAAAATCAGATCCCATGCAGGGATGAGCCTGGGTTGGTGCTCTCCCAAGCCTGTGTGTGCTGCTCAGACAAATCAGCCCAGCCCAAGGAAGCAGAAATTTTCCTGAGATCCATCTGATAGGACAGTGTCAGCTCCCTCAGCTGTAACAAGGCCTCTTGTCAAATCTGGATTAGTGGAACTACACTGGCTCTATGATCCCAAGCATCTGCCTCTGGTGCACTCACATTCAACCAGGCTTTTTAACAGGGAAGCATCACCTATGTGTCTCAGTCAAAATTAGATTAATTATATAGAATTCTTCTGGATAAACTGCACTAAGAATAAACTTCACTGTACTTCACTGGTGCAATTAGTGCTGTACCTTGTAATACCCATGAGGACACTGAATCACTACGATTAAACAGCAATCCTTGAAAACAAATGGAAGAAATTAGTAGTCATGCACAAAATTCTGACACAAGACCTAAATGGCTGCCTGGAGAGTACTTGAATTGTTGAATGAATCTGATGAGGGATCTCTTTAACATCCACATGTGAACTGAAAGCACAGAAACTTAGGACCCCTCCAAATTTGCAAACTTTTAACAAGAAACATAGTTCTTCACTTGCTTCTTCTCAGAGGCTTGTGTGGTCCTGTTCAAGTTAAGGGATCACTTAATGTGATTGCACTTACACAACTATTAAAGAAAGGTTAAATACTGTAGAGTGTCTACTTTGATTCAGCTGCTTCTTTTTTCATATTAAATAAATCAGAATGATCTTTTATTTGCAGTGGCAGGAAATAAATTGAAGGAAGTGACAAGTTGTTGACAGTAGCAAACCTTATTTGAGACTACACAAGCTTAATGACCAAGAGCTGGTCCATCTACTAATATTATCATTACCTTGTCAGTACTATTTTTCCACTTACTGGATATTATTATTTATATTGTAGCAGCACTCAGAGATCCAAAGCTGGAGCCTCCTTCCTGCAGCCTGCAATAAACACCAGTGCACACACAAAGAGGGCAATGCTGCCTGATAAGCCTGGCACTGCAGTGCTTGGGCTGGCAGAGCTGGGGGTGGAGATAACATCAGCCATTTCCACAGATAGGATTTCCATACATGGCACAGATTTTTCCAGTGTCAGGATTTTAAAAGTCTTTTATTTTCTCGATCCAGTCAGTGACAATCAAATCACCAAAACCCACAGATAAAATTATTTCACTTGGGAATTAAGGAATATTTTAGTGATTGTGAGGGACTAATGAGTAAGACCCAAGACTCACTAACAGAATGACATCTAAACTCTCCCTGACAAAAAACCCCCAAGCTTCAATAATTTTTTCCACAGCTTAGTATCTCTTGTTTTACTTATTTTTTTTTTGTTCTAAAAGAATAAAACAGATTGTAATCTGAATTTATTACAGAAAGAAGAAGTCATAATTAACTGCTCAAGAGAACTGCTTCTCAAGCTGAATTGAAGATAGGCATCTTTGTTAGACCCACGTGGTTCTTTGTCTCTAACAGCAAACAGCCTTGCCAGTAGCTTATGAGAAAAAACAGGCTGGATAGGGCTGTGTGCACAGGCATCTAAGTTTTAGTTATTTTTAATTCTCTTTTTAACAAAGCTTTCAATAGTTCTAATGATAGCTTAAGGGATCGCTCCAGTGTACACCACATATTTATTTCCTGGATGAAGTACTGAAGACTTGGGTTCTGAAAGCAGTTAAAGTGAGTTGTATAATTACAATTCTCTTCACTATATCATACTTATAGATGTAGCTTTACATGCAGATTATATAAAATTACATAGGCAGAAAGGAAGAAATCTGAACAGCCAAATTCAGAGCACAGTAAAGCCACAGCCGTATTTAAGATAAGGAAAGAAGATTATCATTGAAGCTGTCAGACACATAATTGCCTGTACTAAAAATAATCATTTGTTGTTAGTTATAGTCATGGTAGATTAAAAATAAACAGAGATGTACACAAAAAGAAACTGAAAGAAAAAATATTCTATTCACATAAAAGTATCTTGGAATTTTCATAGATCTAAAGTGCTCTTGTTTTTATCATTAAAAATGGTTATTTCATTCTAAAATAAGATACATAGATGATAATAATAATGAGAGCCTTTAGATTACTGGATGTAATACAAACTAACAGAAACAAAACCTACTGTCACTACAGAGCACAAATGTTCAAGGTTCCTTAGAGGCAAATTCTTCCTCTGGCAGTGTGAACATCCCCTGTTCAACCCCAGGCCTTCCCCCACAGGAGGGATGGGGACCATTAAAGGGTGTTGAGACTGGCCCAGGTGAGCACTGAGGCCCAGAAAACCCTCATCATTTGGGTTCCCCAGATTTCTTGCTCATGGAGAGGGCTCCTGCATTTTTTGTGGCTGAAACCAAGTCCCTCAATACCACATGATCAGACATATTTCTCTCCATGTCACAGAATAGCACCACCCTAAATTAAACAGTTGAGCTATTCACAGCTGCACAGATTATGTCCATGATTAAATTTACAGCCAACTGAGCCTCTTCTGGATAAAACAAAAACCTTTCCCTGTCATTTAAAAGCACAATCATCCCATCAAAGAGTTTGCTTCCCTAATTCTGTCATACAAACGTTCCAAACCTTTGAGTGGCTCTTAGTGCATGCACAAAGCTTTGCAGATAATTATTTCATAATTTGAACTAAGACCATGTATTTAAAAATTTTAAACAATTACCTTGTACATAAATTAAAAACCTTTTCCAGGCGCCAGAAACGTTCTCCCATTAAATATGAACTTTCAATTTTCTCCCTTCTTACTCAAGTAATAACATCTTCCCTCTTAATGCAATTAGCAATTCAAAATTTTGCTTCTGCTGAGTAAAATATCAGAGTTCAGAAACACTTTGACCAAAAGCTGCCAAAAACTGTGGCCTCTTTAGTTTAAATTCTACCTTTAATTGACTTATTTTTTTATTTCTGAATACCAGCTTGTTTTAATTTTACTTTCACTTTGAATTGCTGAAAGGACCTTCTGCTGATCTATTTCTTTTTCTGAGATATTTCAGAAGCAATTCCTACCTTGGTTAGCTTTCCTATGGAGAAGACATTCCATGCAATATTCATCTACTTACATGCCTTAGTTATTATGGCAGTTTCTAAATAGACAGTATATTACTTTTGTTAAAATCAAGTGCTTCTAAGGAAAGTTTTCTCCTCTGTTTCACATCATTAACCTTACCAGTACTGTGCCCAGCACAGCTCATACTCTCAAGTATTCTGGCTGTGGGATACACTGAAATCAGTTTGTATTTGAACATGATTTCCTCTTTCAAGTACCTCTACATCTGCCCATTGCCATATCTGGATCATTCCCAGAATCCAGATTTCTGCTCCCTTTAGCTATGCTTAAATTACCATATTTAATTATTGTTCTCACTACTGCTTTCCAATCTTTTTTTAAACAAGCTTAGCACTGCCTTCTATAATTCCAATTCACCTTAGTTCTAAAAAGACTGTCTTCTTTACCAATGGTTCAAAACCCAAACACCATTTTCAGGAGGCAACTTGAACATTCCTACTTGAATTTCGTAACTGTTTGACTCTTAGGATGGACTTCTCTTTATCTTTCAGCATATATATTACTGCTGACTTGTGCCCTTCTTCACAACATTTTATGTCAGCTCCATAAAAAGTAGACAGATTTCTGTTGTGCTTTTCAGCTTACTTGAAACTATTACTTCTTTTTTTTATTTTTTTCTGAAGCATGGGTTTACTTTCTTTTTCACACATAATCTCCAAGTAAATGGAAAACAAATCTCTGCCACTTGGCAGCTACTGGTCAGAAAGCATCAAAACCCAGTCATGCTTTATACATTTTGGGGGAATGTGCCTTTATTAAATATTATAACCCAAAACCACTGTCTTACCTGAAAGTGTCATACCCAATCACATTGGTATGCTCAGGGTCAGTAGTAGCAAATGTTTTTCTGATTTCTTTGGCACAAGATGCAGTCATGTTCTTCAGTTTGTTGAGGATGACACAAATATCAGCCATGGGGAACTTTAAGGAGGAAAGTAAGACAAAGATTATAAAGACCTGAAGGACAGGAAGCCATTCAGAGGAATCTGTTCAGGCTGGAGAAAAGGGCCCATGGAAATCTCAGTAAGACTGTCAAAAATATAAGCAATTAAATAAAAATCATCAGATCATGCATTCTCAGAAAGTTTAGTGAATTTAGAACATCCACTTTTGCTTGAAATATTGCATTTTTAAAGCAGAAACATTTAAAGTACAGTTCTAATAACTTGGTCCTTATTTTATGTTGGTGCACCTCACTGAATTCTCAAGTCATAAATTTCACCATGTTAAAGCTAATTTTTCACCATTGGCTCCAGTGGAATGTTCCAACAAATAGCTTCATTCATTTTGGACTACATTGTCTTGCATACTCAGAAATAGCACGTTGGAATTTTTTTAGGAACCAATTTTATCTGTTGTGTATACATATGCTTAAATGCTTATTTCATCCTAAATAGACCATTAAAATAAATTTGAACTCAGATTAAACAGAACTGAAGCACAACGGCTTTCAATCTATATTCAGATTGTTGTGTTAATGCTCTACCAAAAGATTTATTCTCTATACTCATTTTAATATAAAATAAAGAAGTATTTAGTCATTAAATTGGGGGTGACTTCAAGTATGATTATCTGCTATGTCCTTATATCTGTCATGTTCTATCTAGCTTAAAAAGCACAATGAACTGCCTGAAAACTTTTCTCCAGTTTCTTCCAATAACAATTATTTGAAATTTGGTATGACTGGTATTAAGGAGCAAAACATAAAAATCAGGCCTCAGTCCCAACTCTGCTGAAGTGTGTCTACAGCTTTGTATCAGTTCAAAATGATCTAGAAAAGGGTATTTAAAGTCCCTATGGCACTGCCAGAACAGTACAAATTGATCCAAGTTTAATAAATACATCAGCTCTTGCAGGTTTTTCTCAGAATTGGAGAAGACAATTTCTGCCTATGCCAAAACCCCAGGTGCAGCCCTGGCAGGCAATGCCCTGCAAGGCAGCAGCTTGGAGCAGCTGGACCAACAATCAAAGAGTTTTAGAGGCTGCAGCTTTTCCAGGCCCCTCTCCAAGATGTTACTGTCTGGGGCATAAGCACACAGCCTTCTGCTGATCCAGCAAGGAACAGGGAGAAAAGACTGAGCAGAAGGATTCAGAGAGCAGAGTATTTCAGGATGGACAAAGTGTTCTGAATATGTAAAAGCCTGTCTTCTCCACATTATCAAAACAGCTATTTTTACATCTTTTTTCCTAAACTACATATTCCAAACACCTACATAGGCATTGAGTGTCCAAGCAGCATGGCAATAACTTCACCAGTTTTCCCCCTTCTCATATAAGTCCTGACATGTTTCTAGTCACAGTCTAGTTTGGTTTGATTGTCTTACTTAACTCAGAGATTATTATGCTTAATTCAATGAAGTTAAATCCTTTTCCATGTTTGTGCTGCAGCACACAGCAAAGCTACAACAACAGATGCAGTTCAGAGATGCTGAATTCACTTCCAGTGATGCCTTATTTGAAACAGTCCTCCCCAAAACTGGATAATACCCGTAGGACTGTGCATAACACACCTGTTCTGTTTTGCAAGCAAATCTACACTTTCTAAATAATTTTTTTTAACTTCAAATTGAAAAAGAAACCAGAAGTGCTGAAAAGTTTTGAACTAAGTCCTTGAAGTTACTTTCAATCAAAATGACAAGATTCTATGACTTTTCTCTCCCTTTAACATAAAAACAATACTGTTGTCTTGCTTTCCAGACTTCTAGTTCTTGGAGTCAGAACTTTCATGTAAACAAAGCAATGTTTTTAGAATTCTTTAGCTTGTTTACATTCCTTTCTGTAGAAAGGACAATTGATGGACACTTTCTAAGACCAGTGGAATATAAGAGGTTGAACCTCAGTCTTCCAATGTGGTCTCTTCTCTAGAAATCTATATAAGCTGTAAGAAAAATTAAACTTTCTCTTTTCCTGCTTCAACTCCGTGGTGATCACTGTCTCCCTCGTGATGGCACTGTATCACACAATACAATAAGTATAATTTTGAAATAGAAAATTAAAGCTTTCCAACTACCTTAGATGGTGTCAAAGATATTCACCTGCACTATGATTTCCAATCAAAATTTCATCTAAATCACCATCTGCCTATAGAACGGTGGTCAAAATGGCAAATTCCATAAAAAAACATTCCACACAGACTTTTTTCACCAGTTTTTTAGAAAACATACTGATGTGTTCTGCTGGAAGGAAAACTCTTGTCTATTCAGAAGGAAAATTATTTGTTTTCTAATTTTAGAAACAACTAAAAAATAGCCATCTTTATATTGTTTCTCCTTTTTCCAAACCATTTTCCAGCTCTGATCTTCTCTAGTAATTGCTGAAGTTGTTGTGATTTGAGTATGTAATCCCCTGCTGAACTGAGGCAAACTTCTGGAGCTCTAGTCAAAGGATGTGAGTGAAGCACCTACCTGTGGGAGAATCAACCTTTTTTCCCTACCAGCTGCATTAAAACCTTAATTGTGTGAAGAACCATTCAAAATTCACTTTAAGGACATATTTTCAATATGTCCTCTTCCCATTTTGCAGATTTTGCAGATTTTATTTGGATACTATACAATCATTCAGTCTGGAGAAATAAAGTCTCATCCATTTGATCCAGGACAATCAATGCAAACAACATTCCAAAGATCAGTTACAAACTAAAGCTGAGCTCTGCATTTTGGAGAAAAGGTTTGGTTTTGATTCTACCAGGAGGAGAAATGATCCAGCAGGAAGGAAACACACTGGATCGTATTTTTGAGGTTTCAGCTTTGTATTTTACTGCTTTAAGCATTTAGCAGCCTTAGGATTTTACATCCAAAGCATTTTGCAGATCTTCCTCGTTGTTCCAGGGAAGGCAGATGGTGCTAATCCACAATAATTTACAAAAAACTGCACCATTCTGCTGAAGTATAAAGGAGCAGAGGCACCTCAGCTCATAATTTTTTGTTGTTCTCCCTCTGAAGGCAACAAGAAAAGAGAGTAAAATTCAATAAACACTTTAAGCTTGAATTCCTGACTGTGATATGAATTTTTATTATTACAAGGGAAACGTTTTGGTAGAAAAATGTGTTTGAAGCCAAAAAATCAAGTCAGGACATAAAATAACCTCATCAGTAAGACTACATTGGATCTTGAATAGTGAATACTGTTCCAGTCTCCACATCTTACAGTTAGTTTACAAGAACAGACTAAAAAGGGTGAAACTCTTAGCTGCACAGAATTAGGCTGAGAGGGAAGAATGTCTTAGATTTACAAAATTATGAAGGTGGTACCTAAGGTAAATGGGATCTTCCCCAAATCTCAGAACAGTAGAACTGGCCTTGAAACCAATGAGAGACTGGATTAAAACAGATAAAAGATACTTCTTTTATCAGATATTTCTTTTTCATAGCAGGCAGTGAACTTTTCAACCTACTGCCACAGAAAGTTGTGGAAGCTGACAGTATCTGTAGGTTCAGCAAGGGTTAGATCAACTCAGGGACAAGAGGTTCATGAACAGCCTCAAGAAGGAATAGGCAGGGATATCCATTCTCACAACCCCTAATGCAGACTGAGTGGATTCTGAGAAAGGAAAAGGGAATGGACAGTAAAGAGTGGCCAGACTTGCATGCACTCCCAGCTGGCATCTCCTAAATCCATTCCTAGACAGAGAGCACTGGGCTGTGAGCTTTGGGTGAGGAAACAGAATAAATAATTCTGAAAAATATGTGGATAAACAAACCACAGTCCTGAGAGATAAGAGAAATTAAAAAGAGCCTGCTTCACCTCATTTGCATTCTTCTCCATGTAGTTGAACGTGTATTCATCAGCATCCACCAAAAGAAAGTTGTGGCCATGGAAACAAACTCTGGCTCCAACAAACAGATCCTGAGCCTTGTAGTATTCAGATGGCTCACTCTTAAAGAGTTCCTGCCCAGGCTTCTTAATGCGACTTCTTTCCAGGAACTTTCCACCAGCTATCCCTATGGGAATAGAATTAAAAATAATTAATTATGGCTTTACTTGGAAAAAAATACCACACACACAAAAAACCTCCAAGCCATCAACAAAAAGACACTCCAAACCAGATTATTTGTATTTAAATACCACATTTTGGTCTGCAGTTTCCTGTCTCAGAACACTCTCTTCCCCTCCCTCTCACTGCTAAAAGGACTGTCTCTGCCAGTGTCCACAGCAACAGTGACATTGTGCACATTCTGTGACATGTCTCATTTGAATGCCTGCCAAACACCTTCTCTACTTTGCTTTTCTCTAAAGCAGGACAGAAATGTGCCTCTTCAAATCGTTCCCATAACCCTGTCGCCAGCCTTGGAACCAGCCCTTGAGAAACCCAAGATCCAAACACTTAGATGCAGACAATTATCCTTAAAAGCACAAAAAAGAAAATAAAAATCACAACTTAAGAGAGCACTGTCCTATGAAGATTGTGAATTCTGATGCACTGTAATTCTAACTTCTTTTAAAGGGCTTTTGAATTTTTTTAAAAATGTAGGAGTGACATGATACTGTCTTCCAGACATTTTTCTGCCAATGCAATCTGTGATCTGCTCTTTGCTTTGTGAGGTGGGTATGTCACATGGCTCCTTTTCACAGTATAATGATTTTATTTGTGTCACTAGAAACTGCACGAGGTACTCGAGGGTGGGTAAGATGCTAAAAGGAACATTTCACTTTCCTGTATTAACTTCTGGTGTACCACAGGACTGCATTGCACGTACCAAGCTTTCTGGAAAACCTTCTGTCACATGTTTAGTTTCACTGGGATATGTGCCCTACAACAGCTCTGGGGCTTGCTTCCTGTTGATATTTCAGCTTCCAAGCCAAAAAACCAAAGCTGACTTTAGTAACATTTAATGATGCCTTAATATCAGGTACTGATGCAAGTCCAATAAAAGGCTGATGAACAGTGTAATCAAATGCCTTTTATAGTCAAAATTATAAATGAATGTGAAACCCAAACTACTTATTAAACCAGAGTTTGGAGCAGATGTCTGTCTTAATTGCTTTATTAGCACCATAAAAGACAAAAAAAACCCCTCCACTATGGTAATCATCAGACCTTGCTTGAATCAAAAAAACAATTCAAATCATTAATGTGATTCTAATGTTAACACATTCCTTTTCACCCAGCTATAAAAACAAATAAGAAATTTTTAGGTTATATAACCTTGGCAACTGTTTTAAATATTTAATATGTCTCTGTAAGATTGGAAACTCACTCTTGCCTCTCTGTTTCCCTGCAACTGTGCACGTATATTGGAAACCTACTTCTGTCCCATAATGGTTTTTTAAATGTTACAGGTTAATACATTACAAGTGGTATAAAGAAAAATGACTGAAAATATCTCATTAAGTTAGAGATTTTACACTGAAACCTGATAAGGAGTTTTGATAGAAATCTACAAAAGCCAGGCTCAAAGCACAAAATAAACACCACCACAAAAGACCCTCTTCCATTAAGATCAGATCAGAGTTTGCAGGTGTTTGTACAGCTGTTGGCTGGGTCTTACACTGAGTGAAAAAGGGGTTGTGATCTTCTTCATGGGGAGCCAAAGTTCTCATGCTTTGATCCCCATCTCAAGAAGTGCTTCAAGATGTCCAGCCCTGTGAATTTCACAGAGTTTTGGTGTTACTAATATTAGTGGGAAGTACTTCTCTGAAACCTTCAGGTTGCCCAACCGAGAAAACTAAGAGCAACTTATTACTTCCATTTTAGGATTGGGGCTTGAAGCATTATTTGCCAATTTGTACTAGTTCATGTAAATAAAAATGTAAAATTAGCCCTCTGAACCCGTGCACAAAAGGGTTTGTCATGGTGGATAGCCTTACTCCTTTTCCTTAGCCACTATTACCTGACCTCTACAAAGCTTCCTCATTCTTAACATTGAAGAAACTCATTCACTTTCCTTCTGACATGACTGAAACGAGGGAGGGATAGTGAGAGAAAAGAAGCAGTTGTGCAGACCCAGGCTTCTTTCCAATTGCTGCTCCACCTCCTCCAGCACATTCCTTGCCTCTTCAATGCTGTTCTTACTAAACTCTCCAATGGCCAGTTCTCAGCCACATCCTTCCATTTCCCCTTTCTACCACCTCCAAAAGTCAGCCTCTCCTCCATTTTAACAACTCAGGGAAGGTAGAAGTCCACTTACAGACACATGCCCTTCATATGTGCCTTGAAGCATTTGTTACTATTAGTGGGCAAATTTGCCCATCTATTGTTTCACATTTTATTTGACCAACAGTGTTCAATGGGCTCCCAGATGAAATCCCAGCACATATTCTCATTCCACAATAAAAGGAAGGCAGGCAGCAATCTCTGGCCTGCCACTCATGCTGCTGATGGCTTGACCAGCTGACCACATCTGCTCTGCAGTGCGTGGCTCTGACCCTTCTCTGGGTGCTGTGGGATAAATCTGGAGTCTCAGGTCACAGCTACTATCACTGTGTGTTCAAGGCTCTCTGGGGCCTTGTCTAGTTGAAATGGTGCAAAGGAGAGCTAGAAGTGACTGAGCAGGCAGTACACATGCTTGGGGTCCAAGATTCAAACTGTTCCCTGGACTTCTTCAGTTTAACAATGCAGCTGTACCTTAAGCATCTTTTATGTCTCTGGACATAAAAAATGTCAATCAAACATGCCATTCAGTGGTGGAGAACTGAGCTGCTCTTGAGCCTCACAGCAGCATTACATATTAAATATATACATAAAAGTGTGTGTGTATTAAGCTGTAACAAAAGAAGTTGCATAAATGTCAGACCACTGAATGCCAATGAGTGAGTAAAATATTGATAACAAGACACTGCTGCCATAAAAGTGCTACATCCTGATGCTGTAGTGGAGCAGGATTAACTGGGAATGCTTATTGAAGTCCTAAGCAGGTACTCTACACCTTATCAAAGCACTTCTCAGAGAATTGCTTGTATTTTAGTTGGGGTTGAGGTCCCTATTTATCCACTCATAATATAGTGGGATACAAGCAGAGATGCCATCAGAGGTTCTTTGGATTGAAAAGGCACTTCTGGATGTGAACTGTTTTGAAAATGTTGCTGAAGATGTTTAGTGGGCTTCACAGAAAGACACTACTCCCTCCAGCTGGGTCATGCTTAGCCATCCCACCACTCTCAACTACAGAATTACTTCCTGACATCCTTCCCATTGCTGTGTCCTTCCATCCTTGCACAGGACACTTCAGGAAAATAAAAGATGCTTGAAAATCACAAAACCTTTCATATCCTCAGCTGGAGGCAGCCTAAAACAGACAAGAGGCCAAAAGAATTTAAACTTGACAAGACTTGGCACCATGCTCCAGCAATAGGATGAATGTGGTCAAGCAACTGAGAAGTAACAAAGCATTTTTTTGTCACTTAAACACTGTCAGTTTGGCTCTAGGAATACAGTTCAGTATTGTACACAAACACACAGATCCAGACTCTAGCACAGGGAAATCTTCCCTCTTTAAATGCTCAGCACTCCATGATTAATGGTAAAGTATGTTAGAAAGTGTCACAGCTGTTTGGCTTTCATGAGCTGTTTCTATACAATGGATGCTGTATAGATTTCATAACACAGTTTTGCAAAACAAAGGATTTAGTCTTTTATTCTTGATGTCTTATATTTCCTGTCCCTATTTTTCATCAGCTACAATACTATTCCTGTATGTTATCCACAACAAAAGCAAATGTTTAAAGGTCAGATTTTCAAATTAAAATGTAATAAAAGTTCTAAGGCATTACACTTGCAGTTCCCAAAGGATATTGTGAAGTACTGTCATGCAATGAACAATGTAATTCTGAGTGAGGAAGATCATGAATTACCATGACATCCAGCTATGCAAGATAATGCAGCAGGCCTGCTGATGTAATTCCCATTGCATTGAAAAATCCACATCCCTGCTTCTGCTACTGCTGAGTCTGGCCACAATGTTTACTGTAAAGTCTAACCAAATGAGCAGGGTAACTGGGGCTGATTAGAGACATTGCTACATCTTACCTGAGTTTCTCTCTGTATATTCAAAAACAGAAAGGGTGTCATCACTCAGGAAGAAGGAAATGATGAATTTACGACCCTTGTCAATAGCACTGTCCGTGATGAATCTCGCCCCATAGCGCAGTATCTTACTATCCATGCCATAGCTAAAACAGCAAAGAACAGGTGAGAAATCAAAAACAGACTGTGAGAGAAGTTTTCACCCCTAAGAGACGTCTTCTCCTGAGTTTTGTAACATACATTAATTGTGTTATTACTGCACCTAGAAGGAAAATTGCATAAAATTCACTTCTTTGTCAAAAACATTTTCAGCTTAAATTAATGGAACCAGATAGAGCCAGTAAGGTAGAAAGGAATAATTTTCAGGGGAAAATTACTTCTCTGCTACAGGTCTGGAATTAATTTTTATTCAAGTTGAGTTGCAAATCAAGCCCCAAGTTTCTTTCCACAAAATTTGTGAAGGAAGAACACAATTAGGTATGTATATTTTCAAACCAAATTTGAAATACCAATTCATACTAGGATTATCTTCCACAAATTCAGGTCCACCAGATGATCTTATTAGTTAGATATTTATTAAATTATAGTGTTTAAAATCATTTGCAGTGTCTGTATACACACTATCAATGCATTCCCAAGCCTTTTTCAACAGCTTTCCCCTTTTACAAAGATTCTCCAGAGGAATCTTTAACAGGAGACTTTGCTTTTTTGCTTTGGCTTCAATAACTTCTGCCTAATAAACCATTTCATAATGGAAAGTAAAGTGTTAAAGCTTTAGCAGTGCTACAGTAAACTGCATGAACTTCAGCAGAGAAAAAAAAAAAAAGTAAGTATCAGAAAGTCAAACAAAAACAAATCTGTGTTGGTCTGCTGGATCATCCAAAATTCCTAACTAATGCCTGGACTAAGATTTCTGTCAAACTCCCACTAAAGACAGCAGAGGGAAGGAGGTAGAGGATGGAAGGGTCATAATATTTGCCTTCTCCAAAGAGAAATTTTGCAGAGTTTGCAGAAAGTTGGAGTACCATGTCACTGACCCAAGCTTCATGCACCTGTGCTTTAAAAGCCTGAGGAGCTGTATATTTTGCTGAAAAAAATTGACATCCCCACATAACATTTATGTCCTTCACAAAAATACATTATCTAAACAACTGAAATTATTTTTTCACACAAAATACCTGTCTTTCATCAGGAATTGCCTGTAATCCTTATGGGGAGGCTCGATAACCACACCCTTACAGGAGGACAAAGAATCTTCTTCAGAACCAAATCCATTATAAGGAGGAACAATTTTTGCTGGTTTTGGAGGTGGTGGAGTCTTATACTGAATTGGGGTGAAATCCACTGCAGCAAAGAGAGAAAGACTTATTTGTTACTACTGTGATGAAGGCATTTTACCAAGGATTTAAACTTCCAATATGAAAAGTTATTAGCCTACTTCTGTAACAGACCACTGATCAAAGTCAAACCAGGATCCCTCCTACTGTTACAGGGTAGAAGACTCCATAGAGAGCCAACAGCAAAATTATTTCTTCAAGGGTTTCAGGATTTCATCTATAATCTTAAAATGTTAGAAAAATATCATTAAGATACACAGGCAAAAGGAAAGACAAATACAGTTTCAAAACAGGATAAAACAGTAAATTAAAAATTGTAGATTAATTTTTCAGTTTCATCCTTTGAGAAAACATGATTAAGTAAATAACTGTCTTATGAGTGTCCTGCCCCATGCCTTTGGCCAGAGGAAAAAAAAATACATAAATAAAATTGTATTCATTATTTAAAACATACATATATAAAAAGTCTTTGGTACACTAAAGAAAATAACTTCATCCCACAACTCATTATATCCAGAGTTTTGGAAGCTTTGTTTTTCCTCATTTTCCCCAGACTCAAGCCTTGTCTTGAGTGATCAGTGGTCCCGACTATCTCAGGTACTCAGCAGCAGCTGTCCTGACTCAGGAGAGGCACATCTGGGCAGGGACCTGCACTCAGGTCCCGCAGAGGTACCTCCCAAAAGTGCTGCTTCCCTGATTCCCATTACTCCTCTCTTGGTGAAAATCCTGTCCCATTTGGCCCCTTGATGCACCCCTGCACTGCCCTTGTGCTGCAGGACAGCTTCCAGTGCATTCACATAAAGCTTAACAGAGGAGCTCAGTCTGCTGCCTAAATGAGGTTCATGGAAAATGGAAAGGGTGAGAGGAAAATAAGGAACTTGCATATGGGAGAAAGCAAATGGGCAGATCTGAGGCAAAAGAAGACATGAGCCACAGGAACACAGGAGAACACAGGATAACTCAGGTGGGACAGGACCTCTGGAGGTCTCCTGCTCAGTACAGGGTCAGCCTCAGGTCAGAAGGAATATAAGAGATATGAGAACAGTGTATAAAAGTGAATTCCATGAAATAAAGAGGTTTTTTTCCTTTAAAACTTAACTTTTCTACCCAGAACTGAAGAGAGATGGATACCCTAAACTTGTAGCATCGGTTTCAGTGCAAATAGAGGAGGATGACAACACTGCTGTCATTTGGAATACTGAACTGGTTTGTGATTAAAATGTTTAAACATGGCTATATCAGAAGATCAAAGCACAACACTCCTAAAATCTGACTTGCCTAGCAGCAGTGTGAGTTGAAAAATAAAACAAGCATTCAGATGTCAGAGTTTCTCTTTAGCCTGAAAACATGAGTTCTCCTTTAGCCTTTACCTCTCAGAAGAATATGGTCTGACTCAAAAAGCTGATACTTTCACCTGAATCAGTCAAAAACGGGTTTTGCAAAACCACACCAACATCCTTCTCCATAAAAACTACATGTCACCCTTCTGGGACTCAGAAGCAAAAAAGGCCAAGCCCAAAGAAAGACCATTCAGAAATCTTCAAAGTAATTTTCACCATGAAAGAGTATGTGTGTGTAAACATACACAAAATCACAGACTCATAGAATCATAGAATGGTTCTGGGTGGAAGGGACCTTAAAGATCACCTCATTCCAACCCCTCCATCATGGGCAGGGACACCTTCCACTAGACCAGGCTGCTCAGAGCTCCATCCAGCCTGGCCTTGGACACCTCCAGGAATCACAGAATCAATTAGGTCATCTGAGATCATCCTATGTCCAACCTATGGCCAAACACCACCTTGTCAATCAGATGATGGCACTGAATGCCATGTCTTTCCTTAAAAACCTGATGGTGACTCCACTGCCTCCCTGGGCAGCCTATTCCCATGCCTAATCAATCACCCTTTCTGTAAAGAATGTCTTCCTAATGTCCAATCTAAACCTCCCCTGGAGCAGCTTTAGACTATGTCCTCTCAACCTGTTGCTGGTTGCCTGGGAGAAGAGCCCAAGCCCCACTTGGCTCCAACTTCCTTTCAGGGAGTTGTAGGGAGTGATATTGTCATCCCAGAGCCTCCTTCTCTCCAGGCTGAACACCTGCAGCTCCCTCAGTCACTCCTCACAGGACTTGTGCTCCAGACTCTTCCCCTGTTCCATCGCCCTTCTCTGGACCTGCTCTGGATGGGGCATCTGAGATTTCTTGGGACAATCAGCCCCAGTGCCTCACCACCCTCACAGCACAGAACTTCCTCGCAATACCTAATCTCAGCATACTGTCTTTCAGTGTGAAGCCATTCCTCCTTGTCCTGTCACTCCAGGCCCTTGGATAGTCTCTCTCCATTTTTCTTGTCCATTCTCTTCAGGCCACATTTAGGTCACTCCAAAGCCTTCTCTTCTCCTGGCTGAATTCTCAATTCTCCAGAGCCATTGCCCATAGGAGAGGTTCTCCTTCCCTCTAACCAGCTTGGTTGCTCCTCTAGACTCTCTCCAATGGGTCCATGTCCTGGGACCCCAGGGCTGGATGCAGCAGTGCAGGTGGGGTCTCAGAAGAGTGGAGCAGAGAGGCAGAATCCTCCCCTCACCTGCTGCCCACGGTGCCTTGGATACAGCTCAGCACCCCCTTGGCCTCTGGGCTGAGAGGGCTCATGGCCAGGGCACGTCCAGCCCCTCCCTCATCCACCAGCACCCCCAAGTCCTTCTCTACCTGGATACTCTGGAGCTGCTCATCCCACAGCCTGGATTGATACTGGGGGTTGTCCCAGCCCAGGTCCAGCACCTTGTTCTTATTAAACTCATGAGATTCCCATTAAACTTTATACAATCCCCTATTTTCTAAATACTGTTTGTGACCAAAACACCACATTTTCACAGCCCAACAGCTTGACACAGGCAATTCCGGATACTATAAACAGGGAGCCTGTAAATCGGCATAGACGGAGCAGGGAAGTAAATCCCGATGCCTACAGGTGCTGAGCACCGCAGGTAGCACACAGGATCCCTCGGCGAGATTCCTGCTGGATTCCTGCTGGATTCTCCGGTGGATTGCCGTCTGAATTCTCCGCTGAATTTCCACTGAATTCCCCGCTGGATTCTCCGGTAGATTGCCGGCTGGATTCTCCGCTGAATTCCCACTGAATTCCCCGCTGGATTGTCTGTGGAATTCCCGGCTGGATTCCCGATTCCCGCGCCGGGAGCGCCACCGGGAGCGGCGGCTCCGCGCTCCCACAGCGCCACCCGGTGGCAGCGCGGCGGAGGCTGCTCATCAACCCGAGCGCTAATTTTTTAATTAGGCAATACGGAAGAGCGTATTTTGGCAGACGCAAGCCCCACCTCTTTGCTCAGGTGTCACAGGTCCTGCCAGAAGCGCTCGGGGTTCCAGGGCACCTGCGCGGCACCCTGGCCGCAGAGGAGAAGCTCCTATGTTTATACGCTGGTCACAGTCTGCACATTCACACCCATGCATAAGGCATTCATTAAGAGATGCTAAAGCATTTTCCGTTTGTAAACTTTAGCATATGTGGATAAAAATTAGATTTATAAACTAGAAGGCAATTATAAATTAAGAGGAATAATGTTTTATCCCTGGGGGATGTATTGAATCCCTCACAAGTGAAGCTCGGAGTAAGTGAAATCCAAACAGAAGTTCAGACCCTTGGTTCCCATTTCATCCCTGAAGTAAAATGATCTTGTGTCATTCATAGAATCATGGAATCACTAATTTTAGAAAAGTCTTCTGAGATCACCAAGTCCAACTATTAACCCATCACTGTCAGGTCTACCATTAAACCATGTCTCTAAGTGCCACACCTACACATTTTCTGAACACTTCCAGAGACAGTGACTCCACTCCTACCCTGAACAGTTTGTTCTAGCTTGACAACCCTTTCAGTCAAGAAATGGTTCCTAATAGCCAATATAAACCTCCTCTGAGACTGTTTCATCCTGTCCTGTCACTTGTTGCCCGAGACAAGAGACCGACCCTCACCTGTCTAGGTTCACTAAAGAGAAAAATACAAATATCTAGCCTTGTGTCACCTATATTTTTCAGGATTATATATTCATATTCTCTCCTGTGAATGAGAAAATTCAGAAAGAAATGGCCATGGAGAAATATAGGTTACAAAACTAGTCAAAAACTCATTTCTGGAACTTGTGAAGAGCAAGCTACCTGAACTCAAAACTCATTTCATCTTTGCTCTGCCACACAGCATTAGGGCAGAATCAGAGACAGCTGGCACTTATATACAAAATGCACTCTTCTCAAAGTGATCACTGGTGTTTAAGAAAATTACCTCTGTCCAATCTGGAAAAGGAATCAATTTTCGCTTCTTCCAGGCTATAACATTTTCAGTGTAAATTTACAGTGAGTAGAGAGTAAAGTGAAAGTCTGGGATTACAAATTTCTACTTCCAGAAAGAATAGCACAGGTATTTTTGCTATGTATAGTTTCATCCCTTGTTATTGCAGTAACTTTGGGGTTTTTTTCACCTCATTTATCAAACATGGACCACATACTTATAGATTTCTCATGACATCAAAGCCTGAGTGAGATTGGAACAAGCACTGGGAACAGCAAGAAACACAACAGCTCCAGCCACATCTTTATCACATAAACAATTTGAAGATAGCAAAGCCTTCTTAGTAAGAAAAAAAAAAATTCCTCAAGAATTTGTCGCTAGAGAGGCAGCATTAAACCAGCTTGAATGAGCTTTTCAGCTTTCAGTTTCAACATACATTCTGAGATTTTGGTATAGAGTGTGAGATTACCTTCTCCCCTCATTGAAGAACTGCAGGAAACCCCTCATGTGTTAGATAAGACCATATTTCAAGGAAGAACCAAGTGCTACATACTTTGGATTAGAATGATAACTATAGTGAATATCAGGATATAGAAGCAAGAAAGAAATTCAGCCTTCAGAAGAAGAGGACAGGCACCTCTGAGCATTAAGGGCAGGAACAGAAAGAGAAATCCCACTGGACTTGGTTAATATAAAGAAGTGGTGATAACCTGGGGAGATGGCAGTTAGCATGGTGCTCTCTATACTCAGAGGAGATGTATGACAAACAGCTGAGACCTTCTAGTGATAGTCTGCTTCACAACTGAGGTAAGAAGTAAAATAAGAAGGCAAAAAACATGTCCACAACTTTCACATGCAGGAATAAAGTAAACCTAGTGCTCACAGAACTGTCCATGAAGCTGAAACATGACAGTGTTTCTCCTGATTAAAAGAAAATCTCCATTTACAATCTTACTTCATGATTATTAGTTACCTGGGCAAAAAAAAAAAAAAAAAAAAAAAAGGCATCTCTATATGCACAAGTATACATAGAAGCTGCTGCTCAGTCTGTAGTAGAGAGGTTAAACACCAGAGACACTGACCTCTGATGAGCCTAGTGAAAATTGGCAGCAGGCTTTAGTGCCCCGCTGAGGGTAAAGCAGGGAGTCAGCTGTTATCCCTGTTATCCAGGAGCAGCTGCCTGGCCACAGCACACGGCCCGGCCCCGGCAGCGGGTCAGGGCCGGAGCCTGAGAAATGAGGGGGTGGGAGGGGTGGAGAGCCGGCACGGGAGAGGGATTGCAGGGTGCTCTGAAAAGCCAGGCTTGGGAGGTGCCGGCACAAGGAAGAAAACGCAGTAGGAAACCAAATTTTCTTGGTTTTGTTCCATCTTGAGTAATCTGTTATTTAAGAAAGAATACTTTATACTCTGTGCTAAGGTACTGTACTAAGTGAGAAGGACAAGTACCAGCTACCCCCCACTGCACATCAGCCTGTTTCCCATTTCAGCAGGGTGACCACAACACATACATGGCTACAGAGTCTTTTTTTTTCCTTCTCTGAGGCTGCACTGTCAAATCTGGACAGGTAACTTCACAGATTACTGCATTTTCTTTTGCGTTCATAGTACTTCTAGGAGACAGTAATGCCATCAGCCTCCTACTGAAGAACATTAGCTATGTTCATCCATGGAAAAACAATGCTTTTCACAAACATATTAAAATACGCAAACCCCACATTAGAAAAATATCACGTTCTTCAAGAGAAATCTACTCTTCATTCTACTAAGAGGCAAATTCTGTGGGCAAGCAACTTGTGCTGAAACTGCAGACTCAAAAATAAATGTCAGCTTCTTTAATGGCTTTGGCAGAAGAGTACAAATTGAAGGGGAGTAATGTAAAAACACAATAACGAAACAGCTGGATTGATGCCATGAGGTGCTGAGCACTGTGCCTTGATGTAAGAACTAATTTATCCACTTGCTTACTCCAGCTCAAGTAAATGGTCTCCCTGGACTGGAACTGCAATTAAGTCTGTTTCAGTGTTTAATTGGATCGGAGTGGAATTTTGAGCACTTTGTGGGACTGAGCCCACTGAGACTACCTTGTACATCCACAGACACACACATAATGTGTAAATCACTAAGAGTAAAAGGTGAACACTCACTAGTTCTCTCTAAAAACCTGCTTTTAAGCTAAAACCTACCCTGATTCTACTCCTGGTCCCTTCCAGTCAAAATGTCATACCTATGTTTTTTTAATCCTTGTGGGGAAAGCAGGAAAGAATTTTACAGCAAAGTGTGTGAATCCCTTAGCTCTAAGAAAGTATTGTCTGTGAACAAGATAGGTTGCATCAAGATGGATGGTTTACCATGTCAGCCAGAGTGTCTGCCATCATATATCCTTAAAAGTATCTGTAAAACACTCCCCAGTTTCCCAAAGGTCTCAGCTAGAGCACATCTTTGTGTGTTTGGTGTCAACAAGGCAGAGAAACTGGATAAATAACTGAGAAAAATTACCACAGATAGAAAAGAATGGACTGTGGAGAAAGACTGAAAAGTTTTCCCTTAGCAGCAAATGGCTTGGGATGGAGGCAGGGGAATAAGGTTTTGTATTGGAATAGTGTTCAGATATGTACAAGGTTGTTATTAAAAGAAGATACTGAGCAGTTGTTCCCCAAGTCCAACAGAGATAAGATAAAAAATTTACTCTCTCAGTTTACACAAAACGGCTTCAGAGTAGCTTCTAAGCAGCATTTTTAACTTTGAGGTTAGGACAAGATACCTCAGAAGGCAAAGAAATCTCCCTTACTGCAGAATAGGAACAGACTAGACCACCTACAGTCACAGTTTTCTAGAATTCTGCACATCAGCAACTTCTGAATTCCCCTAACTTGCAAACCACCTAACTTTTAGCATCAGAGACATAAATAGTAATTACTGAGCCAGCATTAGAGGTGGGGAAGGGCCTTTGCATTTATGTATCACTTGGTTGCACTGCTTGTTTGATCCAGGATGGTCAGCTGCATTTCATTTATTGCCTGCCCTGAGTAAGAAATCCCCATTCTCTGTTCGGGATAATTTGCTCAGACAGAGGATATTGCTGCCAAAAAGCAGCAGTGGTCTTGGCTGAAGAAATTCCCAGAGCAGAACCCCCTGTTTTGCATCTCTAGAGTTAAATCTGCTATTATTACAGGTAATACCTGTATGGTTATTGAACATGGCTTCCTCACACACTGGCAAGATCAGGTTTACTTTGGTACAGACATGCCAAGGTATTATTAGAAATGTCCTAATGAGAAATATTTTGCCAAATATGAAATCTAGTGTTTGAATGGCAGCGTTGCACCATTTAATTCCCCCAGTGCAGCAGACAAGCTCTGATACACACACACTCTATCTGATCACGAGGTAACAGAAATAGTCTGCTCAGGTGTTTCATTTCACCATTTCCCTGTGGCAGGGAAAGGCCATAGTAGGATTCTTCCAACCATCTCTGAATAGTCAGATGCTCAGCTGTATTTATTGAATGAATAACCTGCCAGAAAATAACTAAGACATTTTTGCAGGAAGATGTCCATGATGGAACCATTAGCAAGTCTGACTGGGGACACTCAAAGACAGATAAATGAAAGCCCCTATTGTTATTCATTTCCAAAATGCTTTTCCATAATGGACATGGTTGCTAAATGTTTCCAGAATTTAGTACTGAAACTTCACAAGATACATACTCTAATGGTCCAGAACACACAAAACTGCATTGTAAAAATCAATAATGTGATAGACTAAAACTGTCATGTCAGAAAATCTTATTATGTGAGGATTCTGACATCCATATAAAATGAAATACAGTATAAGGGGGAATAATTGAGCTCATTCTACTTACCCACTTACTACATGCTCTTTATTATTTTCTGACTGTGAACACAGCTATTGGAAGGGGAGGGGGAAGGAGAAAAGAAGAAATGACAGTCTATCCATATGACTATTTTGTCACTGTAGTTTTCAAATAGAGGCATTAGGAGCAGAACACGTACCTTAGATGCTAGTTTTCAAAGGAGCAATGTATAAGAAAGCCCTTCTGGATTACCTGCAAAATTACTGCTTTGCTGCTAACAGCCTACTACAGATTGTTATTGCTAAAGGTTTTAATGAACATGTTTTGTCAGTAATAAAATTTGAAGACAGCTCTGTTAAATTCGGAAGTATAAAAATGCTCATAAGGAAAGGATAATTATCACTACTTACCAATTCCATACTTTTTCCTGTAATGTTCTTTAGTGAATTCATCACAATCACAGAGTAATACTTGCCTTCCCCAAACATTAATTACTGCCCCTATTTTCAAGTCACTGTCTTTGTAAAATTCCTGATGCACTGCTCCTGTCTAATAAAAAAAGGAATATTTATATAGCATTTCCATGAAGAAATCTCTGAATCACACAACCTTTCTTAAAACCCAGGTCATTTAGTGTGGGTGATTTAACACATAACCCTTGAAGTCCATTGGCAACTATATTTCACCCCATGTTAAGCTCCTTCACTTTTACAAATGTGGGATTTACATACAGTAAATCTCAGTAGCTCTCATTTGAGCTACTCTCCAGTGGCAGCACAATTCTATATATAACTCTCTTTGTTGCAGAGGATAAAAACCATAGAAATTACAAAAACTATGATGAAGATATTCAACAGCTAGAGGCACTCAATAATTTCTGACCTGCAGAACGTCCCGAATGTAATAGCCTTTGTTTCTTTCTGGCTTTCCCAACACATTGAGCAGAGTGTAATTGGTGATGGTGCCTGGATGATATGGAGCAGTGGGAGCATTCTGCAAGGAAAGAGACCAACTCTTCAGAAATATGGGTGGCAGTGAAGAAAGAGAACTCTGCTACCTTAGAACCAGCAGGTTTGTTATATACTGGCTGTTGTTGTGGCATTTTCTGGGAGAATTTTTAGTAAATTCTAAGATTCTATCACCAAACCTAAAAGCCAAAAGTGTGTATTCCAGAAGCCTGTACATATGCCAGACATAGCATTCAGAATCTTACTCTCTCTCCAAGGGTAAAATCTCCTTTCTCTTGGAAGCAAACAGAAAGCAAAGGTCAGCATACCCAAAGTACCACATCGTTGTCAACATCTGCTCTAAAGGCTATTAATTTGATTGGTAATAATTACAAAACATGCAAAGAACTATCCAGGGTTGGTCCTATCCACTGCACAAACACAGAAGATTCAAGTCAGCATGTATCTGTTGGCAAAAATGTGGTTTTATTTCTACTGTGAGTTTTAAAATTACAGTAATAATTTATCCCAGTAATATCAAACTTTAAATGTATTTATGTCACATTTTTAAAAATTATGAATAAACTGCTGATGCAGGTTAACCAAAATGAGTTATTTTGTCTTACCAGCGCTCCTGACCACTCAACTTTTGATTCCTCTGCTGCTATTCTCAAAATTTCCAGAGGAAAAGCCAGTCCTTGCAATGTGCACCTCAGTGGTCAAAGGGGTCTGGTATCACAGAGCCACTACTAAATCAGCATCTCAGAACACTGGACTTACAAGGTGAGGAAGAAGTAATTTTTTGTTGGTAGCTTTTTATTATAAAATCTCATGTACATCTATGGCATCACAAATAGATTATCAGTGTTAGAAAGAAAGGAGGAAAAGACTCCCAGTATTTTATTCCATCTGTTGGCTGATGTTATTCTATATGGATCTGTCTGGAGTGACTCAGAAGTGTATCCAGATCAGTAATTTTATAATCATAACAGGTTACAGAAGATTTCTCTGAGTGGAGCCTTTCTCATGATTAATGTCCAACAAAGCTTATTGATGGATTCCTATTGATTTTAATTGGTTTTGCTTAAGGTCCCAAACCCAGAAACTCAATTTTAAGAAATCACACCAGATTTGCTATGAAGAAGTAATGTTATAGAATACTAAAACTGACTTTTCCAAAGGCTGCAAATGTAAGTCATAGATCAAATCAGAATTCACCTCAGTTTTACATAAGCTTATCAATATTAATGGATTTTCTTGTCTTCCATTATTGCAGTTTTATTAACAGTTACCTTAATACATTAACATAGGAGAACGAAAATCATAGGATATCTCTGTGCCTAAATGCTCCTTTTAGTTTAAGCATGACAAGCCTAAAGATATTTTTTCCATCACTTACTAATTTACTACATGAGTATGTGCACAAAACCTAAATCATGCAATTATGATTAATACTCTGAAAACATTTTCTAAATATCATTGCAATCCTAATACAGGATTTTCAATACAAGGCATTCAAAATTTCTTAATTAGTGGAAGAATATGAAATATTCATTCCTCACCTTTGGAAGCTTATCTCTTTTGAGGAAAAATGGAACTACATCCCGGCCTGAGTTGTCTGGTAAAATCTCTTTTATATCAATAGTATCATCAGACAAGTAATAACGAAGAACAAGTTCCCGTGGACCAGAAAGCTGCGATTCTGGGTCATTCCACACACAAGAAAACCCTAAAACTTGTCCATCAAATTCCAAAAATTGTTTCAAAGTGTCAAAGCGCTCATAAGGGTGGAAAGGATTCGTGCTCTCCAGATGTCTCTGGTAAAGGAGAAATTAAGAGAAATGTATTTTTAATTATTTACTCCTAAAAACAGGATCACAACTGTGTGGTGCTGTCTAACCTTAGAACATAGGTTGAGGATTTTCAAATTACACCACACCATTACAATACATGAAACATGATTTATGCTATTCTCAAAGAAATATTTACAGGGTTGCTGTGTCCTCAGAAAAAACATGAAAACAATTTCGGATTGGTTTTAATCCTTGTTTGTTTTGCAACAAGGTCCTCAAAATCCAAGAATTGTTAATTTACAGTGCAGCTCATATTTTCAGAAACTGCCTGTGGTAATCAGACGACTAAAATGCCAAATAGCATCACTCTTCCTGATTTACTTCCTTAAAAATTATCTTATAGATCACAGAATCACTGGGTTGGAAGAGACATTCAAGATCATCGAGTCCAACCCATGCCCTAACATCTCAAATAAACCATGGCACCAAGTGCCACATCCAGTCTTAAAATCCAAGGATGGTGGCTCCACCACCTCCCCAGGCAGACTAATACTTTATCACTCTTTCCATAAAAAAACTTCTTCCTAATATCCAACCTATATTTCCCTTGGCACAGCTTAAGACTGTGTCCTCTCGCTCTGTCAGTTGCTGCCTGAAGAAAGAGACCAACCCCACCTGGCTGCAGCCACCCTTCAGGCAGCTGTACAGAGTGACGAGGTCACCTCTGAGTCTCCTTTTCTCCAGGCTGAACAACCCCAGCTCCCTCAGCTGTTCCTCACAGGGTTTGTGTTCCCAGCCCCTCACCAGCCTCACTGCCTCCTCTGGATGTGCTCAAGCGTCACAATGTCCATCCTAAACTGAGGGGACAGAGCTGGACACAGCACTCAATGTCCATCCTAAACTGAGGGGACAGAGCTGGGCACAGCACTCAATGTCCATCCTAAACTGAGGGGACAGAGCTGGACACAGCACTCAATGTCCATCCCAAACTGAGGGGACAGAGCTGGACACAGCACTCAATGTCCTTCCCAAACTGAGGGGACAGAGCTGGACACAGCACTCAATGTCCTTCCTAAACTGAGGGGACAGAGCTGGACACAGCACTCA